>JACCHX010000001.1:570000-702500 GCA_018907135.1 Kradibia gibbosae | reverse complement strand
TGTCAAATAAAGCTAAGTGGCGATTATTGAATACGCAAAAGGGAGAAAATTAGGAATCCTAATTCCCCTATTCAATAAACAGGAGAATATTCAATTTGGTTATTTTTCTTTAACTTTATAAATAAATGCAACTTTGTTCAATTAATATACGAAAAATAGCTTCTAAGCCATCGATCCGGAGTAAGAGTACAAGAGAAAAACAAATTAAACTAAGAAAGCAAACTAATGAGCGATAATTGAATAGAGAAGAAATCGACATAAGGCTTAAATACAGATGGGGCTTTGTAAAGTACTTTGATTGTACGATACATAATGATGAAAGTTTACGCAAAAAATAAGAAGCGTCAATTTTTGTTAATAATTCAGTTTGAAAAAAAGCCATAATTATGACTCGTGGGTTTTGATTGGGCATTGGAGATAATTCATAGTATCGAGTACTACTTGGATCGAGACTGAAAAAAAGTAGGGAAAATAGATGGTTCGAGATTAGAATTTTGAATAAGTATGGATAAATTGAAATGTGCCGAAACAAAATATCTAGGAGATAGGGATATCACGGGAAAAATGACATTATACATACATATTCTGTAGATTTATAAATTGCAGTGTAGGCCAACTGATTGTATATGAGATTACTGGTAAGCGATAAAACTTTTAAACGGTGCAAGATTTTAAGATTTTATGAAAAATAACGCTCACAATACACTTGAGTTATTCATTGTAATGTGGCGCCATAAAAGAAGCAATTAAATTCAGAATAAAACGCAAATAATAATAATAATATCAACGCATAAATGTAATTTACTAAATTAGAGCTAAATGTAGTGACTCGTTGTAGTATCCATACGAACCATTAAAATTACTCATTCACCTCTTTCTAGATTATATTAAATAAATTTATGCCTAAGGCACATTTTTTAATGTCGATAAAAAAACTGTAGCTAACTTTAATCGAACTTTTTGCGATCGCGCACATTACACAATCACCTTGGAGTAAGCTTTAAAAAAATTGTTTTAACCGAGGTATCTATTTTGTACGCTTTATAATTGTGGCAATTTTAATTTAACTTATACCGTACAATATTTTACAGAACGGTAATAAATTTAAAGCGGCATTTTTTTTTTTTTTTTTTTATTATTCTTTTTAGACAATATTATACTCGTCGTAAGAAACAGCATCGTTTTTATCCAGTAAATTAAAATCCAATCGTCGAGTTTATAAAAAGTTGCTTTAAAGCCCGAAGCTGAAACGGGTGCAAATAGAAGGGCTGCAGCAAAGCTTTGCATTTCGTTGATCTGCCGCAGGTCTGTCTCTTATTCAAGATCTCACTCAAGATGACTCGTCGCGTAATAGATTCATAACTTTCACGAATTTGAAATCGAAGCGTAATAAAAGGTGATGGTGGATTTCAAGAATTCCTCACCGGTTAAAAACAATTTTGAATAATTTAGCGAGCCTGTTACCGCGTATCCGAACAGCTGCATCATGTGATCGAGTACTTACGAATCCTCGTGCGCGCGTAAGCATAAGAGAAGAATGTCGTCACGCCGATAAAACAAATATTTGATTTCTACTCGGCAATTATATCGATACGTAAACGTATTGTCGATTAGTTTGTATTGTTTTTGTTTTTCTTTTTCTTCTTCTTCTTTTCGTTCACGAGTAATAAGAAGCGATCCCACAGGTTTTGAAGAACTGCGATGAGCTCTTTGAGCGCAAGGAATTATCCGCAGCCCCGGATGTCGGTTGGCCCGACTGCTTCAATTCCGGGGTCTTCGTTTACGAGCCATCCCAGGAGACCTTTGATTCTCTGATAAAGTTCGCAGCAACGAACGGCTCGTTCGATGGGGCCGACCAAGGACTCCTAAATATGTACTTTAGCGATTGGGCCCATAAGGATATCTCGAAGCATCTGCCCTTTATTTACAACACGTGCTCCACTGCCACCTACTCTTATGCGCCGGCCTTCAAACAGTACGTGATTTGCACTTTTCGCACGGATTTCGTGCGTCCCTTATTTTTTTGCTATTTAAATATTAAACCCCCCCCCACCCCCCGCCGAGTCATAATATTAAAAGGTGCAAAATGAGAATTGTAATTTTATCGCTTCGAAAAGCAATGCAGTGTCTCAAAGCCCAGGAGCTTTTTGGTAAATAAGCCGCGTATCCTTATAATTGCCATTAATTTACAAACTTGATATTTTTACTTTTTATACTTAATAGTGCTGAGCGATGTTGGTAACCGAATGAATCGTTAATTTACTCTTTCAATAAATCATTGTCACGCGCTTAAGTAAATTTCTATCGTCAATCAATAGTAATCAATTAGTAATTTCCTATTGCCGACTAAAAATTACCGCCGCGGTAAATCTAAAACCTAAAAAATAATATACGCAAATGATTAAATATCACGTTAAATGCAATTCAAAAGTTTTTCAGAGCTGCTGTATTCATTCATACTTCATTAAGGCGCATTTAATATTATCGTTACACTTTAATTACTGTGTTAATATTCATTGTAATTTTCGGGGGGGGGGGCGTAATAACATTATTTAGAGTTAAAGAATATTTTCAAACTTGATAAAATATAAATTCAAGTTGATAATTAAAATCCTTTTTCTTCTTATTTATTTATTCGTATATTCTTTTACAAAAGGTATGGTGAAAATGTGAGGATCATTCATTTTATTGGAGAAACTAAGCCATGGTTGCTACATTTCAATACAAAAACTGGCGTTGTTCAAATACCTCCAGGCAGTAAACATCTAAGACCACTTTTGCAAATGTGGTGGAATATATTTTGCGACGATGTGCAGCCTCAACTTAAAGATGATATGGTAAGTATTGGATTTTGTATATTTTTTTGAAAATATTTTAAAACTACGTACGATGCAATGTATTATTTTTTCTGTTTTTTTTTCTCACTCTTTTTTTAATAATATCAAACATAAAATTTAACCTTACTCCAGTTAAATAGAAAATTTTATAAAATAGAAGAGAAATCTAACATGTTTAAATTTGTTGATAAAAATTATTGATTTTCCTTGTCTCACCCGAACAACTTGAGGGTTTTTTTTCAATACGTTTGTCATGTTATTAGATACAACAATTGTATAGTTAAAAATGAAAACAATGTCTTTAATGTTTCTTAATATAGTTGAATCGTGACTGATTTTCTAATGCATGAGCAATTTATTAAAAAATACCGTTTAAGGAAAATTAAGACTAAACGTTATTAATCGTATCCTCCATTATTCTCGGAAAAAATACATTTCTTCATTACTTCCGAATCTTAGATCTAACGCTTATCAACAGATAGATATACTTACGAATACATTTACAGTTCGACAAAGGTCAAAAGTGCCTCTGCTTAAGGGCGGACATTCGCCCATTGTTAATATTTTTGACTTGTGTTCTACATTGCCGCGATTGGAAAATTTAAATCGAGATTTATTTGTTAAATAAAAAAAAAAATAATAATAACACAACAAACTGTTTCATGAAATTCGATGTAGAATATTTTGTAAGATAAAAATTTGTAAAAAAAATTTTTAGAAAATATTTCCCATGCATCTTATGAAAATATCGTTGTACGATGGTTCCAAGTAAGATATGAAAAACTATACATATAGATAGTGTTTCGTATCTTCATGGAATCATGGATATTATAAATATATATATCCGTGCTGGAATCTCTACAAAAAATGCTTATCTAGGTGACGAATTTTAGTTAAATACGACAGACAATGTAATATTTACTTTTTTTTAATATATGTTTACTATACATTTTCTAGGGACAATTAGCAGACGTATTGTCGAATCTTACAATGAATGAATCTCAAATCGAAGAGCAAGAAACAATAGATGATCATATACGCAAGCAATGTTGGGAGCAAGGACACATCGATTACATGGGTCGAGATAGCTTTGACAATATTCTAAAGAAAATCAACGAGACTCTATCTTCCAAACCGGAAACCAAATCTACGGTAAAGGCTTCTTTTTTTCTTTTTTTTTATTTGTAATTTAACAACCGCGATGGTTTTTATTATTTACTAAAAGTAACGTAATATTCAAATATTGCCGTGTTTAACTCAATTTTGTGTAATTTTTTTTTTTTTTTTTTTATACCTCAATATTTAAATTGTAATACGAGTTTCATAACAACAAATTTATTGTTCTATAATATTATTGCTCTAAATATCAATGAGTACTTTTCACTATTTTTATTATTATATATATATATTTATATATATATTATTAATATTTTATAGCTAATCGGTTAGCTGTCATTTTTATATTAACAACGTATAGCTATTTTGCAATATACAAGGAATGTTATTTTAATCTATAAAAAAAATTTTTTAAACAATAAATCACAAATGGTTGTATAAATGCTTAATAATTATTTACAATATTGAAAATAAAAAGTTGTCATTCTTATTAAATTCATTTAAAATTATTAATTTAAAACCTTGTTATTGTATATTTTAGTTATTTCAAAACAAGTCTACTTTTCACTAATGAACGTTCAAAAAAGTGCACTAAACTATGTAATCAAATAGACAAAAAAGAATTCGAATTTGCTGTCTCGTTAGACGTAAACATTATGCTGCTGATTATTAAAACAAAAAGAGAGAGAGAAAATTTAAGGTCGGGGATCGATTAAATTAATTTTCATCATCGTTGTTGCCAAACGTGAATTATTTATAGCAATAATAGAACCATTTTAAAAAAGAATTCCAATTGTCGATTTTAGGTAATCGTACATTTGAAATCGTACATTATAGTAGGAAGAAAAAAAAAGATATAACAGTGACTCTAGCATTTAGATTAAACATATTTTACACAATAGAATTCTGTTTTTTAGGAATCAACCGAGCCATAAGCGAGTAAAAATAAAACAACGAAGGTGAAAGTAGTCACGATCAACGATAAATAATTTAGCTTTATCTAGTGTATAAAAGCTAAACAAAAACTGACGCACTATAGAAGTTTTTACTCTTGAAATATCCTAAAATATAATAAAAACTACAATATTAATAAATTGTAAGAAACTGGTATTTAAAGAATCTTTTATATCTCCTCTGCAGATTTGTAAATAAACATTAAGCGGATAAGCCTAATATCTTAAAAAAACCACGTTTAACAAAAGTTCTAACGGCTTCACCTCCTTTGATAACAAAACAGAGCACCATTTTCAAAAGCCATTGTCCAGATTTTGTCAGCCGGCTACAGCTGTATCTCGTGCCAAGTTTGCGATCCATAAGATAACACGAGTATCCACGAGTATCCGCGAAACTAGAAAATGCCCTGTAGCCGTGTTTGCGCTTAACCCCGTTCCCCCGTAACTCTGCCCTGCATCGTAAGAAAGCCCCCGCTAAGGCTCGGGCGTGCGCTCGCTCCTTTGTTTACGCGTCGTCGTCTCGTGGGCGTTCCTCGAGCCGACTGCCCTGATTCCTCGGGTGTGCCCCGCCACCGCCAGAAGTATTCACGGTCAACGGCCGACAGATCCTCGGGGGGTGTTTCGCGGGCAGTGCAGGAGAGGCAAGGTAGAGGAATCGATTTTTCCCCGAACTAGGAGGGCGGCGTTTAGAGGGTCAGCAGCAGCAGCAGCCGGTGTCGAGAGGAGCCCGGGGGCCGAGTCGGCAGCCTCCGGAGCCAGGCGAGAAGAGAGGCCGCCTCTCACCTGGATTATGCGCGGTTGCTTTCCCACGACGATCGTCGGCCTTCGCCGTTGGCCGCTGGCTTGGCTAAAGGCTCCCGGTGGAAGGGGCAGAGCCGCCGAGGAAGTCCGGAGAGCAGAGCCGCGCGTCGTTCCTCCTAATTACCCCCTCTGCATTGGATTTCAGCGACGGGGATGGGGAAGGGCAGGCCAATCAACGGCAGGACCTCACTGCGCACAAGCCAGGCGTCCCATTTCGTCGTGTCCCTGCTCCCTCTCGATCTCCGCCACGTACACAGTTGCCGATATCTGGATCTAGATATATCTGGATCCTTTATTTTTTTTCTTCTTCCTTCTCTTCCTCCTCTTCTTCTTCTTCTTCTCTGTCTCGCTCACTCTTCTTCCTCCCCATTGTCCGAGCAGTAGCCGAGAATTCCGCGTGCCCCCGTGACCAAGGAGCAGGTGCAAGCCTCAGACGACGGTAAATGTACTTGCAGCAGCAGCGGCAGCAGCAGCAGTCGAGGCTCGATCCGTAGCAGACATGTAAGTAACGAGGCCGTTCCTATAGTCCCAGACAAAGCCTTCCATCCAATCTTGTAAGCCCCGTCCTTTCACTTCTCCTCCGATTGCCACTCAATGCAAATGCGGCCAGCCGCGTACGCGAACGCGCGCGTGTATGTGTGGGTGTGGGTGTGTGCGTGTGTACACGCACACGCGCGCTCATTGTAATTCGCTGCTTTGCCAACCCTTTGAATCGCAACGGAATATGCAGCGGCTCGTGAATCGTTGTCGTCCACTTGGATTTAAAAGCCAAGCCTCGATTTGAATCTTGCCGTTCCTTCCTACGACCAAAGTAAACATTCTAAGCATATCCTGCCAATTTTAAAGGGACCGTCCGTCCTTCGCTTCTATCGCATTGCTGTCCTTAAAAGTCAAACCTACTCTAACAAAGGGTAAATTAATGCTAATTAACTTTTCCATTATAAACTGGCATTTTTAATTGTCAAGTTCACCGGACATGGCGAATAATATCTCTTTGACAATGTTTGCTACACTTATGAGTAAGTGTTTGGAATACATGATTACCTATCCTGTAACTACTCTGTAATTCTTGTGACTAAATTTCTTCAAAACTGTTTTAAATTAAACGGTCGTTTATAATAATGATTCCTAGAAAAGACTTAACTAACGAGCTTAGTAATAACATTGTAATTAATTCATTAATTCAACGATTGAACTTACGTGAGCAATTGTTGGACAAAATTGTGTGAAAACATTTAGTTAAGGACAAAAATTCATTTTAAAAAAACTGTGCAAATTTTTTTTTGTTAATTGACACAACTCGCACCAATGTTATAAAAGTAAATTAATGAGAATGTTATTGCTTTTAATTATATTTAATATCTCATCCAAGTATTTCATAGAATTTTCCACCTCGTGTAAAATAACTTGCCTACTCTAAAAATATTATATTATATTATATATACGAGCCATTTAATTTATCTAAATATTCTAATTTTTTTTAGGTTTTGGATTATGAGGAAGATAGAAAATAAACTACTAAATTAAAAGAAAACAGGGTATTAGACATATCGAAGAATGCTGTAGTTATAATATAATAAACAAAGTATTTCTATAAAATGAGGATACATTTTATAAGCATATCAACTGTTTTGCTTATTGTAATACTTATATTTGAAATAATAGATGCTCTTGAAGGTCCTAATGTCTGTACTAGGCAAGAAGCGTGAGTACAGTATTACTTTTAAAAATTTGTTTTAATTAATATCAACCATTACAAAATTGATATTTTATAATTTCATTTAGGTATACGGTTACGGTGAAAGTTTCGGAACAAAAACCTTACACTGAGAGAACCAAAACATTTTGTTGGGGTTTCCCTCCAACTTGTTCAAAATATAAGATTGTTTTTAAAACTGTTTACAAAACACAGGTAATGTACACATATTATTGATAAAAAATTAAAGGAAAATATAAATTTCAACAATATACTGATTTAAATCTTGAAAGAGACTTAGTCCGCTAGAAAACTGTAAAATAATAAAAGTAGTCAAAAAATTGTACGCAGCATTTAGTTTTTATTAGGAAGATTTCATAACTTAATCGGTTGGTTATAGTAATTTAAATAAGAAAATTACATAAGTCAACAACCGTACTAGCAATTATCTATAAAAACATTTATAATTATTGGCAATTAATAATAAAAATATTGTGAAACAAGAACCTTAATCCAGCTTTTAATTCAGAAGAATAATAAATGAAAATAATTAATAAATAATCAAAAGAATTTCTTCGTCTCTTTATATTGAGACAGTTTTCATTGAAAGTTTTTCATTATAGTAATCTTTGACTTAAAACAGCCTCTATTGGATTTATCTTTTCTGAAACGAAAAAGTTCAAATTATTTTAACGTTAAAAATAATGGTTCTTCTCTAATTTCATTATTGATTTCATAATTTACAATTTTTTTACAACAATATGAATGAAATTCAGTATTAATAATATTTGTATAAAATTTAATTCCGTATTTTTAACATGCACGTATATATATTGTAATATATTGTATTTTAAATATTGTAATATATATATATATTGTGCCCATAAAAACAGCGTCGAAACGGTTATGATTCGATGTAAATTGATAATTGCTGCGTGTCTCGTACTTTCTCTTCCATAAAAAAAACCATCTTACCTTGCCTATTGGCGCTTTTTAAATCCAATAATTGTAGGGTCGTAAATGCAAACATTGAAGGCTTTCTCTAATACTTTATCTTGCTTTATGATTGATAGAAATGATATGTAACGCATACCGCCGTTTTCCCATAACCGTAAAGCAGCTTTTTATCAATACCTGCGTGATAATGCACAGGGCTGAAAACAATTGCGCTGAATACAAGAATAAAAGAAAGAGTATTTTTACGCAACAAAGGAATATCTTTTGGCTTAACAGTATGTAATTTAATAACCGTTAGTTTGAAATTATCGAGCAGTGCACGGGGCTATGCTGTACTCGGAAAGACACTTACCAAAGAAAATGCTTTGAAATAATGCCTAAAGCACTTGTGTAAAGAAATCGTTTTACGCGCTTGGCCGTTCTTACAAATAACGAAGAAAAATATTAATAAATACACGTAAAGGCGCTTTCTCGCGCTCTCAAATATAGAACAAGGCCGAAATCAAAGCGAGCTCGGGGGCCGCATCGGCCTGGCGATGATAACGAAAGTTAAAATTGGTAGCGGCAATCTTCCGGACGCCTGTTAAATACAAGCTCTCTGCATTTAAGACGCTGACGAAGCACAGACCGGTGGAGGAATGCTGCCCGGGCTACACCGTAACCAACGTCGGCAACAGATGCATCGCCATTTGTTCGGAGCCCTGCCTTCACGGGACTTGCGTAGCTCCAGACGTTTGCAAATGCGAGCTTGGATACGGCGGCCCTTCCTGCACCGTCAGTGAGTATCGGCTCCTCTCCTTCCCTCGATCCTTCTACAATCAAATTGAAAGCCAAATTAGATCCGATATTGGCCCTACGTAACGAGCTATAAATTTAATCCGTCGGTCGTTTTTAATCGATTGCCTTACCATTACACTTAACGCCATTGCCCAACGCCTCCATATGGATGGGGTTGGTTTTTTTTTATTTAATCTTGAATATCAACTCCAATGCCGATACCATTCAACGATTTTCGACCTTCGACAAATAGTGGCTTTTTATAGTAAGAGTAACTTTTGCCAATTTAGAAGTTATTGGCCTGTATTAATTGTTATTACCGCGTAGACTCGAAAAAACGATGGATCGCGCGAAATATTCTCTGGCATTCCAATAATTTATTGTTTTAATAGTATTCTTTGACTTGCTTCAAATTTTGAACTTTTATTTTTGCGAACGGGTTACACCACTCGTATACGAGTGATTTCGAAAAATTAGGAATCTTCGTTTCAAAATATTTGGTCGTGTTTGCGCTTTATTCGATTAACTTAAATTACAATGTAAAATTTATCAACGAATTTAAGTATAAATTGATGAAAAAAAGTTTACCCTGCTCCAAACAATTTTAGAGGTTGTTTATTTTACGGTTACATTTAATATATCCCGCCTTGATGCTAATAAAGGCTTTAATATATAAGAAGCTGTGCTTCGTGACTCAAAAGTCCATTTTAACGTCTTTAATGCTTAGCTATTTATAATACTTCAATGACTTGAACATTAGATAATAATTTCAGATGCCATAAGTTGCTATAAAAAATTTGATAAAGTAGACCAATATATCACTATCGAATAAAATCTATTTTCATTTTAGCCAACTCCATTACTCTTTTATCAACAGGGTCCGTCATATGTCTTACGAAGATACGAATACTATGTTTACTGAAAAAAAATGCTTCACCTCTTTGATTGACTTTTGATCGACATGATTTACTTCGTTGCTCGGGCTTTGCAATAGTTTCGAGTTTATTAAGGTTGCTTTGATTACGATGCAACAGGCACCCCGAGCCTAATTTATTATTTATTTTACATTATATTTGGTATTATTATTTACCACGAGGTACCGTGACGTAGAATTATTATTATCATTGTTCGTAAGAAGAAGGAAGGATTTAAATATTTGGATAACTCAATGCTCCAAATGTAGATTCGAGGGATGATGAACGATTTGCGTTCGATAATTAGAAGCTCTTGTTAATTATTTCCTTGCGTTAATAATAAGGAGGCGCTTGATAAAAGAATTGCCATTAAAATGAAATGCCAAACGAGAAGTCCATAGGCTCGAAGCGAATCTCGATAGGTGGATTTTGTTAAAATTGGTTGAAATTTCAGAATGTCCGGATGAAAAGTGGGGCAAAGACTGCTTGCAAGATTGCAAGTGCATGAACAATGCAACTTGCGATCCCTACGATGGCAAATGCACGTGTGCACGGGGCTGGAGGGGCGATTATTGCGACGCCAAATGTCCGTCTAATAAATACGGGCAAAACTGTAGCGAAGAATGCCGTTGCTTAAACGGTGGAAGCTGCCATCATATATCTGGAGAATGTCACTGCGCATCTGGATACACGGGACCGCTGTAAGTTGCTGGAACAATAGCTTGAAATGTCTTCCTGAAAGCAATAGAGTAAATTGTTCATCCTTGACCTTATTCTCGTGTTGGGTCTTTGCCCTATTACCATTAGAATGCAGATGTTTTTTTTATCACTAGAATCCTATCCCCTGAAAATAGTAATATAGTCTTCTTCTTCTTCTTCTTCTTCTGTTGTTTTTTTAATACAATGCTTTTAATATTATATGCAAATACGAAACAACTTGCTTACTTTTAACGAGGTATGACGGTGGACGATCGTTTTCATTTTATTCAAACACACAAATTACATTTCTCGGCTATCAATAAGGGAAAGCGCTTTCGTATCAAAAAGCCTAAAAATAGAGTACATTGGTATACTACTGGTAGCCTACTCGGTAGGCTACTCCTAAATGCCAAATATCCCGATAAATTTCATTCCCGTATGTAATAAAGAATTTCTAAAACGTAGTTACTATTCGTTCACCATAATAGCTCAGTTTCTTTTGGGAGATCCCATACACCATTGCACGATATTCAGCAGATAATATATTTTATGCAACTCCTTCGATTAATGTTCAAAGTTGAGATTACTCGGTAAGAACAAAAAATTGGTAACGAGTAATTATTTCTCATGCTTTCTATATAACTTTAGTACGTATGCAAATATTATTTTAAAATTATTTTAAGACATTAAATTTCCTTTTATCGAAAGATGCGACGACATTTGCCCACCGGGTAAGCACGGTGAAAAATGTAAATCTGAATGTCGGTGCCAAAACGGAGGCTTCTGCAGTCCAACAACTGGTCAATGCTTTTGTACTCCGGGATGGACGGTAAGACATTAAGCTTAAATTTCAATCAAGATCATTACACTTTTAACGGATAATTTCTATTTATAACTTCGTGTATAGTACTTTTTGTATTTCTACACTGTTACGCGGGCTTTTTAAATATTTTTATAAAAATTTCGAATGAAAACACAATCTAAAGATAAGCTAAAATATAGAATTGCCATAGCTTAAAAAACCTAAAGCAAGATAAATTGCAACCCAAAAAATCATAGCGTTTTGTAATAATTTTTGTATAATAAGCATTTTAACCGTGCTATATATATATATATATACATATACACATTTTTTCGCGAATTAACATATTCAATAAAAAGATCCGATCGTCATGTTTTTACGTCTTTGCTTTTAGGGCTCCGTTTGTGCTAATCATTGTCCAGAAAACAGGTGGGGTCAAAATTGTAGTCAAGTTTGCGAATGTTACAATGGAGGAAAATGCGACCACATTACGGGAGAGTGTATGTGTCTTCCAGGATACGAAGGAGACAAGGTAAATTTAAATCCATGTATTTTTTAAATCTTATTACGCTGAGTTGATCCATGGTGTTTATACGCATTTGATGAGTATTAAATTAAATAAAGAAAATTGAAAGAGGAAATTATTGGCGACTCGCAAAGTATTACCACTTTGATAATGCGTAATGCAAAATTTACAATGACAATGCAATAACGATTAGTTAGAATTAATTCTACAGGATTTCTTGATAGGCTAGAAATAAATCAAATTCAATAAATATTTATTTAATGTAAAACATCATTGCTGAGATCAAATGACGCGTTTCATCAAAAAAAATAAATACGTAATAATGATAATATTTCTTATAAACAATTTTTGTTGGAACAATTGCACGATTAGTCAGTACAAATAATGCACTTTTGTAGTACTAACTGTTTTGTAAAGTACCTTAGTAAAGTGAATTCTGAGGGTCGCAAAGCAAAGCAATAGCGATTTCGAAAAGACACGTAAGTGTAATTATCAGGAATACTAAATTCTACCAATGTGCGCGATTGATATCGGATAATTCCTCGACTGTGCACGAAGTGCAAAAAAGAAAGTGGCTATACGAGAGCTTGGGTTCGATAACGCGTAAATTAAAAAGCCCTTCGAGGCCTGAGCCGTCTCGATTATGATTAAAAATACGGGGGGGGACGGGCGGAGGGGTACGCGCAAGAGTAAAATTTCGTATAACTCGCAATAGCCGAAGGGGCCGGGGGGGGTGTGGAAAGAGAGAAAGAAAAGAATCCTCAGGAACAATGTATTGGCTCCAGTGCTTGAACAGCTGCCCGGAGGGAAAGTACGGGATGCATTGCAATGGCACGTGCACGTGCCAAAACGGAGCCCACTGTTCGTTCGCGAATGGATCGTGCGAGTGCAGCGCGGGCTGGACCGGCGACAGGTGCGAGGAGCGCCTCTGCAAGGACGGCTTCTACGGCCGGGACTGCGCCCAGGTAAGACGAATTGGCTGTGAGCCTCTACCCGCCCCGCCAAGAAAAAACCCCGGTCCTAATGCAAGAGCCGCCGCCGCTGCTGCTGCTGCTGCTGCCCCACAGGTATGCGAGTGCGACGAGGCGAACACGGAGCTCTGCCACCCGGCGAGCGGCGAGTGCACGTGCAGGGTCGGCTGGGCCGGGAAGACCTGCTCGCGCACCTGCCCGATCTACACCTACGGCCAGAACTGCGAGCAGCGCTGCCAGTGCAGGAACAACGCCCAGTGCTCGCCCATCGACGGCGGCTGCATCTGCGCCCCCGGCTACCGGGGCCTCCACTGCGCCGAGATCTGCCCCCTCGACACCTTCGGCGAGGACTGCGCCCAGCGCTGCATCTGCCTCAACGGGGGCCTTTGCTCCCCCGAGGACGGCCACTGCAACTGCAGTGCCGGTGAGTCCGCGCGCGCCCCCACCCTTCCTATTCTCTAAAGGGAGCAAGATCCTCGAGAGCTTCGGCCCTTGAATTGTCTCGAAGCTTGCCACCCATGCCACTATTCCCCCTCGAACGATGATAATAAGTAGCCTAGCTCGCGAGTATTAGTACCCCTTGATGGAAGCTACGACTCGGATCTCTGGGGCCTGCCTCGGGAACAAAAATCACAACTGATTTTGATTCCAAGGCTTACCGGGGTACGAACTTAAAGCTCTCGAGCACAAGTATCTCGCGGAAATTCGATTCTTTATCGTTCGTTTAAAGTACGATCGAACCTTCTTGACGAGTGCGAGCTGGACGTAGGCGATAAGTTAGCATCCACCAACACTCTGGTCTCGATCCTTCTTCTCGAATGCAAAGACACAAAAAGCAGCAGCCTTGCTCGAGGTGGTATTTTCGGTGAGCTATAAATACCTCGCTCAGCGAACCCAGCGACTGGCCCTCATTGCAAACAAAATCCTACACACCCTCTTTGGCTTCTGGCATTGAAAACGTCGAGCGATAGGTTTGGGCAAAGCGGAGGCGCGGCTCCTCGGGTCTCCGACGATTGTCCACGCGACCGATGGGCAAATCGAAATTGGGCCACGTGTGCCAAAGTTGAGCTAACGCGAAAAAGCTCGTATGTACTACGCGTGCGTATGCAGTTATGTACGCGCTTACCATTCGATTGCTGCCTTCGTGGGACTGGACCTGGACGTCGAGAGAACCCTCGGGAACGATTGATGCTCGCTCTCGGCGAGCGCACCAAGGATTCGCCCTCTTTTCAAAAGGAACCTCGTGCGCTCTGGCCCTAAAAGCGGTCGCTCAAGACGGATTTTCATCCACTGCGCTTCCAATACTTCTCCTTCGATGTTGCACTTGGTTATCGTAGGCCGCCAAGAGCGACTACTGGACTACTTCCGTACGTTCTTGCCACCGAAAATAGACAAAACTCCCGCGTGATTCGATCAATGTTTACCCTGATTGTTCTCTACATTCCTATTGTCCTCGGCTATTTTGCTCGAGCTATAAGGAAAGGACTTTGATTGTATTGATAATAAAACATAGCAGGAGATATTAATTTGTTCCAATAATCATTTGCAATATTGAACGTCGAGTCTTGGTCATTGCCAATACGAGAAAACGATTAGGGAGGTAACTTAATGTAGCCAGCAGCTGTGGTTTTATCGATCTCTAATAATCTAATATTCGCTAAAATCGACCAAGTCGTTGAGCGATTTTTATTTTTAAGCTCTTAAAAATGCAATTGTTTCAATTTATTTGAATTTTTTAAAAATTATAAACTTTGATAATTAAATGTTTTCTTCTTCAAAGGTATTATGGAAATCCACTCACTCCCGTATCGATACTTTATTAACCAAGCGTGTATCACTTTATGCACTTGTATAATTTTTTATTTGAATATATATATATATACACATACACGTTACACTCTTTAAAAATTTTAAATGTAGGACGCTAACTTAAATCGACATCGTTTCTTAAAATACATTCCATAGTTTTTTTCAAAAATTGAATTTTTTTTCTTATTAAAATGCATCAGCGATCGTGGATAAAAATTTTGAATACCGTGCTGTTGAGCATAATTTCATTATAAAAAATTTGCAATTACTTTGAGTGTCTCCTTAAAATATTTATACAGTATCATTTTACATTAATTAGAGTATGTAGTTGGTATACTTTTAGATGTACGTTAAATAATTTATTATTTAGCGTTTTCTTAGGAAATACTTGTGAAATTTATAAAATTACAAAAAAAAATTGAAAGTAAAGGTGTCTATTTCATTAAATTATGTTGTTACCTTATATAGTACTGCATAGTAAGTTTTTATAAGTGTAATGATTCATTTTGGTAGCATTTTCAGTGATACGAGGATATATGTATATATATATATAAGAGATATATGATTTCTGCGCGTAAGGTAATTGGAAGAAGAGTCAATTTTTTTCATACACAGGATTTCGTGCAATGCAGGAATTGTAAAATGAGATTCTCGTAACGGAGAGGTCGAATTGACTCCCTCGAGCGTCGAGTAGTAGGAGTTTTGTTTCGTTGCCTTCGCTGTGTCCATGACGAATTCGGCCACTCGTAATCGAGCTGCGTATCGTTGATATTCAAGAACCCCAATTGATAAATACGCGATCAGCACTAAAGCTTCGCTGATGGAAGCATGTTTTAAGCGCTTACGTTAACGATTGAGGAAGCAAAAGAAGGTAGCCTCGGTTATCCGCTATTACATTTATCAGCAGCAGCAGCGTCGAATCGATAATTTTAACTTATAGACGCTTATGTAACGACCCGGAGCCGTTTTCAGGAACGTAGCCAGGATTCCCTTCCGTCCGCAATCAAAGCGTTTCGAATACCGAAATCGCCCTACCGATCAACATTATTGACGAATAATAGCTATAGTCGCGTGGACGATGTGCACGTGTATTTGTCAATAACCGCTGTCGGAACATACGCATGGATCGGACGCGATCCCTCGCTAATCCTCTGAGAATATACTAACGAGAGCGTAACTTCCATCCAGGATGGGACGGTCTGCAGTGCGAGCGGCCGTGCGCAACGGGATTTTACGGAGCTAATTGCAGCGAAAGGTGCAAGTGCCTCAACAAAGCCACGTGCCACCCGTTGACAGGTGAGTATCGGGCCGAGCCTCCTCTCGGCAATTAAGATTGAATAGCCTGTGTCACGTTGTTCGTTGTCCGCGAAAAAAAAAAAAAAAAAAAGGGAGGTGCACCTGCCCGCCGGGATACGTGGGCGAGCTGTGCGAGGACCGCTGCGAGGAGGGCTTCTCCGGGAGCAACTGCTCGCGGGGCTGCGACTGCGAGGCCAACAACACCAACGGCTGCGATCCCGTGCTCGGGCACTGCATCTGCAAGCCCGAGTGGCAAGGTTGGTAGGGTTTGGCTCTTCCGGCTTCGGCCGCTCGGGGAGACTTCGCTAACCTCCTCTCTCTCTCTCTCTCTCTCTATCTCCGACAGGGCTGCGCTGCGAGACCAAGTGCCCGCTCGGCTTCTACGGGGAGAGCTGCCAGAGCGCGTGCGACTGCAACAACAACAGCTCCTGCCGGAGGGAGACCGGGGAGTGCGCGTGCGGCCCCGGCTGGGAGGGCAGCGACTGCTCTGAGCCCTGCGGGAGGGGCTGGTACGGCTGGGGCTGCAGGGAGAAGTGCCCGGAGCCGGTCCACGGTAAGCCTCGGGGCGTCCGAGCCCCTGCTCTCTCTCTCTCTCTTTCTCCCTACTCTCTGCCTCTCTGAGACCAGGGCACCCCCGCCCCCTTTGACGGCAGGTGAAGGGGAGTGCGACCACGTGACGGGCAGGCCGAGCTGCAGGCCCGGCTACGCGGGCCTAGGCTGCGAGCACCCCTGCGAGGAGGGCCGCTTCGGCCAGGACTGCGGCCAGCAGTGCAGCTGCAAGAACGGGGCCGAGTGCCACCACGCGAGCGGACTCTGCCAGTGCCTGCCCGGCTGGCACGGGAAGCACTGCCAGAGCCGCTGCCCCGAGGGCACCTACGGCGTCAACTGCACCCAGCACTGCAAGTGCCTCAACGGGGGCAAGTGCCGGGCCAACGACGGCCTCTGCAGGTGCACCCTCGGCTGGACCGGCACCCACTGCAACGAGAGTGAGTCTCCGGTACCCGCGCGCGCGCCCCTGGCCACTCGTCCCCGGCTGGCTAACCTTGGGCTTTTTTTTTCTTTTTTAGTCTGCCCCGAGGGATACTACGGCGACCACTGCATGGAGGCCTGCGAGTGCAAGAACAATTTCTTCATTTGCCATCCCGCCGAGGGCTGCGTCTGCAAGCACGGATACACGGGTAAGCCAGTCGGTCGGCTCTTGGCGCTAAAAAACACTGTCGACGACACTCGCGATCCTCACGGCCCTCGCCCCGATCTTCCAGGTTCCAATTGCGAGGAGAAGCTCTTCTACCAGGACGTCAAGCAGAGGAACGAGAGCGCCTACGGTAGCGTCGTGGGCGGCATCTTCGCCGGGATAATCGGCATATCGATCTTCTGCGCCGCCTGGGTCTATCATCGTCGCAGAGTCGCCAATCTCAAAATGGAGATAGCTCAAGTCAAATACATAGCCGAACCGGTCACGCCTTCGGGTAACGCTGAAGCCCTAACTTTGTCCGTCCTTCCTCCCAAGTGTACTTTCACTCGGTGCTTCTTTAAAAGTCCCGACGCGAGCCCTGATGATTATGATGATGATGATGATAAAAAAATGATTTTTTTTCCTTCCTCTCTCTCTCTCTCTCTCTCTCTCTCCCAAGCCAAGGGAATCCAACGACTGCCCCCCCCCACCACCACCGCCACCACTTATCGAGTCTAAGGAAAAAACTTTCAAACATTGATAATTCCCCCCCCCCCCCGAGCGATTCAATCCATCAAATTTCATAATCTTTCGCGATAATTTATAATCGGTACATTTTTATCATCCTCTAAAGTCTGATGCCTCGTACGCGATGAATCCGACTATGAAAGGCTTTTAATTTTTAATAGATTTATCACGAATTGACGATTGATATTTCACCGATGACGAACTGTGAACAAAAAATATTTCAGATTACTGAGAAAATAATTTTTACGTATTCCGCTTAAATGGTCATTTTTAATTTAAAAATTACCCAAATAAACCATATTGAATTTTAATGCAATTACGAGTTCATGCATCTAACTTAATGGCTTGCATATAAAACAACCCATATCCTTTAACGTCGCGACGAATTTAAATAAAAAAATCTATAGTTCTACATGATTGATGAATTCTTCTACCGATTTCTTGTCGCTGTAATTCATTTTATTTTTTAAAGTTGCATACATTGTTTATGGTTTAACCAAAAAAAAAAAAGATAAAATAAACCACGCTTTATGCTTACAGATCAAAACCAATTTGACAATCCGGTTTATTCTTATCAAGGAGGCTCGGTGATGAATGATGGAACTGATACACTTCTTAGTAATGTAGATATAAAAAATAGCCTGAGTAGAAAAAATGTAAATAGTGAAAAGGCTAAATTAGGTTTTAATTATTGTGTAGACTATGAAGAGGATACATGTAAAGGTATTAAAATATATTATCTTTAAAAACTGATTTATGCAAAAAAGTAAAATTTAATTTTACTTTACTTTTATTATTGTTTTTACGTGTATATATATATAAATGTTTAAAAATCCAAATTAATTATCATTGTTATTAACAGTAGTAATATCCTTTTATTAAATGCAAATGTTGTTATTGATTAGGAGTAAGCCAACTTTTGAGTCGTGCATAAATATGCCTTAACTGTTTTTAAAGCAAAATTGAGACAAAAGAGTGATTTTAAGAAAGCAAAGATTTTAACGATATTTACTTTATAGGTGCGCACAGTCTTGAGTACAATCACGTGGCATTGTTGAAGAATAAAGATGCTGATCTTGGAAATCCAAATATGAATGTATATCACAGTATTGATGAAATAGAGAATAAAAAGTCAGAGCATGTATATGATGAAATAAAGCAGAACACTACTGAATTGGAATACGATCATCTTAATTACACGAGAGCTCACCGCGATAGACATCCACATTATCAGCGTATGGCTAATAGCTACCGAGATTCTGTGAACGGACTAAGTAGTACATCTACGACGGATAATTTAGATCCTAAATCAAGCAATACATAAAGAGTTTCTTATCCACTGTTTATACTGTAAGATCGACCTTTCGATTCGCGATAGAAAGAAGCCAACAGAAATTACGTTTTCCAAATATAATAATAATGGTCGAAAAATGAAATGCTAATAATCTAAATGCGTGTGCGAATATCGGGCAAAATAAAACTGCATATTCTTTATATACATTTTCTTTTCCTTTTACTATCTCAAAGGCGGGGAAATCCCCCCTCCCCCCCCCCCACCCCCCCCCCCCCCTCCCCCCGCCTCCCTCCCCCCCCCCGCCCAACCCCTCCCCCCCCCCCCCCCCCCCCCCTCCCTTCCCGTGGAAGCAATATCTTTTCTTTCTTGTTTTTACTATCTCCACGGAGGGGAATCTTTTTCCGGCCCCTTTTCTCATGCAAGATTGGCTATATTGGTCTTGGCCAGAATGCATTTAGACTGCATTTACAACGAACGATTTTTAATAAGAAATATTAGTGACATGTGATTGTAGAAGATGACAAAAAATAAGGGGGATTTGTGTGCTCGGTTTCTGTTTTGTGTTAAACCATTTTTTTTTTTTTTTTTTCTTTGTTTTTAAGGGGAAAAAATGATGGTAGATATATAGTATAAAATGATAGGACGTATTTCTCGATTATATATTTATATGAATATATGTATATATGTATATATATATATATACGTGTATGTGTGTGTGTGTATAGTATACATACATATACATCATATATATATATATATGTGTGTGTGCGTATATTTAATTGATAAGAATAATTGTTAATCATGTCTTTGATATAATCAAAATATAGATTTAATACTTGTATTAAAAAAGAAAAAAGAAAAAAAATAAACATACAGAATCGTATAATGCAATGTCAAATCATTTTCTACTTTATTCCTTTCAATTATCATTACATGCGTCTGTTGTTCAAAATATTATAATTGTAATTTCCTTTAATCTTAACACTCGTCGGTCTGATATTACTTGTTGATATTTCTACACTACTTTTTTATACCAGTATAAAAAAATATTTAAAAATTCAAAAGCTGACTTATATATATATATATATATATATATATCTTTTAATATTATTATATTTCCGACCTATGCAAATATGTTATTTGTAATTTTTTACTACATGCATTTATTACACGAATATGATATATTAATAAATGAAGCGTCGACAATAATTTTTTGAATATTTAAAAAACGTAAATTATATGCTGAAGTCAAATAAAAATGTTAATCGATCAGTTTTGTGATAAATATTAAATATATAAAAGTACAAATCTATATTAAGGCTACAATTAGCGTTTTGATACAGATTAATGTTATACGGAGAGACATTAACCGTCTACACTTGTATTATCTATTGTAAGAATAATTATATTTAACAATATTTTATTAAATTTAAAATTTTGTGTCACCTTTTTTATTTTTATCTACAAATTTATGGAATCTCGTTTCGTATATACACAAAAAGAATATGCGCATGCCAGCATACATTTACATCATAAATGTAGAAAAATAAAATATAACGGATGTATACATACATCCAAGAAAAAGGAGGATTATAAGCAATATAAAAATAACTCTTATATAAGATAATACTATTAATAAGAACCAAATTCTTATTTTCAAGTGTTTTGAGAATTGTCATATTAAATCATACATAGAAAATAAGATGTACGATTAACGCATTGTTTTACAGTTGAAATCAAATTATAGCCAAATCTTCGTGTTCTTCTTCGATTAGTTCTTCACTATTCGAGCGATCGTATGCAAAATATGTTGCAGCGAAGCCACTCTTCGAGACGGTGTCGTCCGTCCTGAAGCGTACGAGCAATGCCTCGTTCATTGATATGAAATCGGTTGCATTCTGTAAAACAAATTATAACCCCAATTTTCCTTAAGGCTTGAATAAATTGATTAATTTTTTTTTAAGGCAGCAATGCAAAAACTGTTTATCAATTATGAATTGCATTGGTAAAACACTTTTGCTCACCAAGTCTCCGCAAAGTCTTCCATAACTTGGACTCGAGGTATCTAGTCCCGAATGGACCTCGACCCAATCGTATTTGCAATCGGTTTCACCCTCTAAGTGAAATGATAAAAAATTAAGATGCACGTTTTTTCCAACTGGAGCTTCAATGGTCCAATCGCAGTCCATTTTTTGGTCGTAATTTTGATTGCCATAACGCGAATGCGAGTAAAAATATTTCACACGATCCGTCGCTATTAAGCGTCCTCCGCAAGCTGAAGGTTTATCATAATTAATAAGGGAAACAAAATGTTTACAATAAGATTGAATAACTTTATAATACGTTAGTATTAAGTATCCATTAAAAGCTTAATATTATTAAATTGTAAGGATCGTGATAATTATAAATTAAGTTATTATTTTACAGCTATAATCGTGCAATAAATGTTATTTACAAACAATTCATTTCGCTAAAACTGTTGGTTTATTCAATAAATTTAATAAGATCAAGCTTCGATCAACTTAATTATTATCAATATAAAAGCTGATTGATTTTAAATTAATAATTAGAGAAATTCAACATTTTAATCAGTAATTTTATTTACATTTTTTTAAAAATATTTTAACGCAATTTAATAGGCTTTTTTTCTAATTGTTCTGTTTGCTTAATTTTTAAAATGTTCTACGATAGAAATTTGATTCAAATTATTTCACGTGAATTATGTATACGTATATATATGTATATACACGTATAAAAGTGACTTCGAAAAATTATTACTATCATAATATAAAAAAAAACGATTAGCAAACGACGGCTGTAGCAGTTAAAAACCTTGGTTTAGAATATCTTATACCTGTCGTGTGTTGTGCAAAAAACCCTTGCTTTTGAATGGACGTGTCGCTTTTAAAAATCATGAACATTTCATTTCCTGTTCCCAAAATAGGATGAGGTTCTTTGTTACCACAAAACCGACCGAGGACTTCGCTGTCTGATGAATCACCATCGTAAATTATAACGTGATCATAAGCACATTGTTGATGAGGTTCAATCTCGAATACTGTAAATATCTAGAAAAATTTATTCTTTTTTTTTTTTTTTTTTTTGTTTAAGCTAAATTCTATTCACTTTATAAATATACAACGACAATAATAGCGACAAATTTTAATCCGTAAAATAAAAAACGGGAATACAATTTTATTAAGAGCTCTTCCCGAGTGACAAATGTTGATGGGCATTAATTTTAAAAAATGAATCGCACGGCTCGCACATTTATATATTATTTTGGGACCACCAATCTTCTCTCGAGATAAGTTCGCACTACGAAAAGCCCCTGCATTCGTATACCGGACAGCTTATGGATTGATTTTCTATATCGTTATACAATAGACAAAAACGACCTCTTCCATACATAATAAGACAAGGGGATAAAAGAAGTTTATCATTATTAAAGACGGGGGGGATATTTTTCCAGTGAAATATATCTTTTAAATTGCTAGTAAAACAGCAGTGTCTCGCTGTCTACCACTGATCCAGACCAAATGCGTATATAAGCCTTAAATTTATCCAAAATTTAAAATCGATGCGAAACCAATTTAGAAAAAGGACACTGCAGCAAGCTATAAAGTTTTTGCAATTCAATGCAAGGCTTCGATCGATGATCTAGTAATTTAGCAATACCGTTGAAACGGCAAATCATTGTACCAATTTAATTCTGTGGCCAGGTGTTGTCGTAAAGTGCCAAACGCAGTCCTTTTTCCCGGGGTAATAGTCCGGATAATTAGGGGAGGTGATTGTCCCCGAGGCCGATGTTATCTCGTATTTACAGCCACCCTCCTTGCAATCGTGCCTATTATCATGGAGGATGAACCCGTTGTGGCAGGAGCAATGATAAGAGCCGATCGTATTTTTGCATTCGTGTTGACAACCGCCATTGTTGTTTGCGCATTCGTCCATATCCGTGAAGAATAATGCGGCGAATCCGGACTTCTGCATACTGCAAAAATACCGGCCGTGGTTCGTAATTATTATTCGCCTAAATTGAAAAATTAATAGGACGGAAAAGTACGGTAAAGCGGGAAGTAATTCCAATTGCCATTAATCGTTTGAAGCTCATGGGCATTCACCATCGCGTATGGTAATCGCATTATTTAACGTCGCTTGATATTATGCAAGCTTATGGATTTAACGGCATTCATTAGCCGGTATTCAGTAGAAATATATCAAGCTTCGAGCACGTATAAAGTCCATGTAAAATTGGTCCGAGAAATGCTTTTTCGAGAAATTCACCAATTTTTACATTTCAGGGTAAATGATACGAACGAAGAGATCTATTTTTTTATAAAAATTACGGTAAAACTACTGTAATAAAGAGCCGATTATGGCTTAAGCTCTCGCTTGGCGGTAAAATATTATACATACATATATATATATATATACACATGTGTGTGCGTGCGTGTGTGTGTGTGTGTGCGTGCGCGCGTGTGCGTTTGTGTCTACATGCGTGTGCGTGCGCGCGTGCAGATTAACTAACCTGTTATCGGATGAGAAAATAATTTTCAAGGAATTACTTTCGGAGGTGATGAGGGGCGGAAACCTCGTACCGCAAAAAGTGCCGTGTTTCTTTAGAACGTCGTCGGCCAGTTTGCTGGACACCTCGACCCAGTCGTATTCGCAAGGCTGCTCGTAAACGTGGTTCCCCTCCAAATCAAAGTGCGTGAAGTTGAGAGTGATCCGGTATTGCGGCGGGGCCACAATTTCCCAAAAGCAGTGCTTGTTACCCGGATAAGTCTCCGGGAAGGATGGGCTCGTTATCGTTCCATTATTCGTGTCGAACACGCCCCCGCAAGCATCTGCATCATTAATGCGCGAGTGAAAAATACTCCCATCGTAGGCTGCGAATCCGGATATTCAATAGCGCGACTTTTCTTTTTTTACGATTAAAACGATAGATATTTTAGGGGACAATTGTTTTCGGCTCTCTGGTCGAGCTTTAGGGATGAGTCTTCGTAATGGGTCTAATACAAGAGTTAAGTTAATTTTTTGTTATATTTTGGAATACTAAAGAACTTATAATTTTAAGAAAGCCCATCGTATACTCTTACTACTTTTCGTTATTGTTTGCTTTATCGTGTAAAAATTAATTAGTCGCGCGTCAGTTTAATTGCAGTGGCGTACAATGCAATGAAGTACAATATTTCAGAACGATAAAATTTAAATAAATATAAGGAACAATTTGGCACACCTTAATTATGACCAAATGTCGAAGCTTTTTTTTAAAGCTCATAAGATAAATGTCTATATAAATTATTTGAATAATTGCAATATACAACGACAACAAACATACAATCATAACAGAAAAATAGTTTGATAAATAAATACGGTGTAATACTATTCGACGAATTATTATTTCTGTAACGAATGACATGAGCAATGTATAATGAAAATTTTTTGTACAGAAAACTGCAATCGATAGTCAAAACTATTGAATGCGGTTAGATTTGTATGTAATCATTAGGGTTATTGTACAGCGAGTACTGGATTTTTTTTTTTATAGAAATTTTTAATAAAAGAAAAATACTTTTTATACTTTGTTGTTTGTAATTTATCAAAAGACCCATAACTCGATAAACACTAAATATATTCTGTACCTCTTAACACTGCAATTAAATTCATAAGATATTTAAAACTTTATTAATTACCTTCGCAATGTTTACCATCCGAATGAAGCTCAAAACCGATTTTGCAGGAACATTCGTATCCTCCTAAATTGTTTATGCAGTCATGCTCGCATCCGTGATTAGTTAGAGCGCATTCGTCAAATTCTGAAAATTGAACAAATTTATCAGATCCATTGGCCTTTTCTTAGAATTGTGCAAACAATAAGACAATCATAATTTAATACACGTTTTCAACAAAATCATGCTCAACAAGATTTAAAATCTTCAAAATTCTACATCGAGCGAAAATGAATTATCAACGGTAGAAGAATTTCCGAAAAAATTCGATACCATTAATCGCCGATATTTTTTTTTTTTATTTTTTCTTCTTTTTACACTTAAATTAAATTTAAATTAAATTTGCAATGCAATTTATTGAACTGGTTAGAATGCTTCGCTGTGCGTAAAGAAATAATATCCTCGAAAATAAGAAATTATCGGTAGGAGTGAAAGAACCGAGGTAACAACGTTACAAAATGGTATTTTACAAAAAAGTCGATGCCCGCGAGTAAAGCAATGAGAAATAACGCAGGCACTCCGCGTACGAAACTCCAACGAGCTCGAAAAACCAAAGAGGAGGATTACACAAGTAAAAGGGCGGACCTTTCATGAAGGTGGCGGAGAATCCGGCCTTCTGTACGGAGCTGTCGCTGACGAACTTGACGAAGAGCATATTGCCCGAGGAGCGTATGTCCGGGGGCAGCTTGTAGCCGCAGTAAATGCCTATAAGAGGCGAGTCCGCGGTGTCGCCGTCGCGGACCTCCATGTAGTCGTAGACGCAGTTGTCGTGGCTCTCGATTTCGAAGGACTGAAATTTCAGAGCCACCTGGTAATCCTGGGGCACCGAGAGTCGCCAGACGCACTCCTTGCTCGAGAGGTACTCCTCCGGGTAATTGGGGGACTCCAGGTGGCCGACCCCGTCTATCTTCACGACGCCGCCGCAGACTGCCTCGTAGTGGGCGCTGAAGCCCCTGTGGCCGCTCTGCCTCGAGGAGGTCACGTAAGTCACCAGCATTCGGCTGCCCGTCGACACGACGGGGTCGGGGATTTTGCCGCTACCGCAGAAGCGTCCTAATCCCCACGGACATTGGGCTTTAATTAGTTGAGCGCTCTCTCGTCGATTTTCATTGTACGAGGCTCGATAATCTCGATGGGGAGGGAGCGAGCCTCGTTGGCAATTCAATCCCCCGAGCCAATGGCCATGGAAATCCGCGAAACGTGCAATCGCTTATTATTACCCGCTATTTGCATTATAAGCGCGCGTGCATTATCCCAACGATCGTTAATATGCTTGGAGTAATGGCCACCGCGCCTCGAATCGCCTTTGTTCTTTGCTCTTGAGGGAGCCTCCCGTTCGCTGGATCCTCTCTTTTAACAACGCACCCGAGAAGGAATGAAGCCCGATCGTTATCGAGAGGCCCCCCCCGCGCGCGCGCGAGCTTTACGTTCAATGGATTTAATACGCTATCGATCCGATAATCGAGGCTCGGGCCAATAACGACTCGGACTCGAGGACGAAAGCGCAAGGGGGAGCGTTAAAAGCTACTGCGCGTCATTTGGCTCACCGAGAACAGGACTCTTGTACCAATAGCCGTCGCGTATCTCGAGATAATCGCTACGGCAGTAGTCGCTCTTGAATACGTCCAACGACGTGATGTTGAGAATGATTCGTTCGCCGTGGGTGGCTGTGACGCGCCACTCGCACCTTTCCACGTCATTCGATGGCGAACTGTTCGGGTGACTCGGCGAGCCGAAGCTTCCGCTGTTGTCCTGGAAGGTTCGCCCGCATTCTGAAACACAAGCGCGTGTCCCCCCGCTGCTGCCGATTACCAAAGAACAAAATGGCATTGGTGTCGGTTTTAATCTATGGAAAGGCTTTGACGGCTCCTTCGGACGGGGCTCCGTCGCGATACCTGCCGAGCAATACTGTCCACAGATTAACAATAACGACAACAACGTAGCGCCCGCTTCAAGAGCTTTCCGATAATACAGAAGTATAAGCCCCTTCGTTTGGCATCGGCTTGTCGATAGGCTCGAAACGAAAGTTGAAAATATAACGGCAAACGTATATTTATCGTAGCGTAGGCTATTATTGTTTATTCTCAATAGGTTAAAAATACGTGAATCACTTACTGTGGCATTTGTAAAGTAAATTCGTTTGCGCTATGTCTCCCTCGCTCAGCCTGACTCGTTGGCCTATCTCCGGCCTCTTTTTCCCATTGCTCTCCATTGGCAAAATAGTATCTAAATAAGTACCCCTAGAAAATGTGTTCTTAGCGTAATGCATAATCGAATCGTAATCGTAGGACAGTCCCAATGAGTTCACCTCGTCCTCGGTGAGCTTGTTAAAATTATATTCCTGGCCTGAAAAAGTAAACGGTCAATGGCAATAGAAATCAATGACGCTCAACGATTGACTAGCGAATGTTATTTTTCTTTGTCGAGGCGCCGAGCACAAGGGCTTTGACCGACCGATCGGAGCAATAGGGCCCCAAAGGGTGCGCGCATAATAAAGCAATTGCATGCAAGTAGATCGCGGCATGCGAGCGGCCGAGTAAAATAAACCAAACTGAACACCTGTCATAATATTCTCGCGGATGATTTGCACGTGTCGGTCGCGATCCGGTCTCGTGTGCTCGTGCCAAAAGCCCACAACGTGTCCGAGCTCGTGCACGACGATCCCAAATTTGTCGCAATTCTTCCCAATGCTAATGGCTTGGGGACCGTTGCCTCTCTTTCCAACGAACGAGCAGCATCTAAAAAGAGAAGATAAACGAGCCACTGAAATAATTTTCACAGCCAAGGCATTACGAGCTCGTAAAATTTGCTCGAGGCGATTGTATATTAATTTTAACAGTTTAGCCTCCAATTAAAGTGTCTAATTACACAATTGCGAGAAGTCTGCTTATGATCATTTTCATTCTTAAATATCCATTAACGGAGGCAGAATCATCGCATTACCAGTGCAATCAATATTTAACTCGTAGCGAACCCGGGGGGGCTTTATTTCCGAGAGCATAGTATGGTTAAGTTTATTGCACAGCAGCTAAATCGGCGGATTCGTACCCAAGCGAAAGCGATACCATCCCCGAAGCATAGTAAAGCACTTTCGCAAGTTTGGCGCGCTTGTCGTTATAATTTTAACAAAAAGTCCTCCTCTCCACTCCCGAGAGCCGCCACCATGGATTATGGGCCTCAAATGGGCCGATGGCATTGCCAAAATCGCATGGGCCAAAGTAACCAATGGCAGAGACGCCGAACGGTTGCGGTGCGCTCCGCTGCTCGAGATCACGGGGAGCGCAGGGCACTCTCGGTCAGGTCAGTCGGTAGGGCTTGAAGGTAAAGGAAAATCATAAAAGGGAAAGAGCTATGACAATGCCGCGCAATCGATGGAGTATCGGTGCAAGATGGCCGGCAAGCGCGATGAAAATTGCGAAGTGAGCTCGGAACGTGCAGTAGGTGGACCCCCCTAAGGAAATACGAGGCCGAGAACGAGCAAAGGGGCAAAGCCAAGCCGAGCAAAGAGAGAGAGAGAGAGAGAGAGATCAAATGGACCGAGAAATAAAGAAGGGCGCCATTGGAAGACCTCGCGCGAGAGTGAATAATCAGCCGGGAAAAGGTTTCTTAAGACGCGCGAGTGTCGCGTACTACGGGGTTACAGGGTTTGCGAGGATGGGGAAGTACGTCATCGCAACGATAGGCGCAACGTCTCTCACTGTTGGTCCCATGGCCGTGGCACGAGCGCTCGGGCACCCATGCCGGTGCTATAAAAGGCTCCGACATTCATCCGTTTCTGAAATTTGTCTTTAAGGCCTTAAGGTGACTCACTCACCCGCAAGGCCGTTCGGTGAAGACGATGTAATTTGGATGCTCCCGAGCGACGCGTTCCACGAATTTGACACAGGTAAAATTTTCCCAGTGGCGCATGGCCTGCTTGAATAGAGCTTTGTGCATCCCCGAGAAATTGCCATCTATTTCGTAAGGTATGACCCCGTGGTCCCACACGCGATCCTTGCGCGCAGTGGCCGCGCGCCTCTTCCTCTTCTGCCACTTCCTGAGCTCCGTTGCCGCCGCCGCCTCCTCCTCGGGCTCCCCCGACTCCGCCGACCTCTTCTGCTTGTCGCTCGCTTCCGGGCTGATCTTGCCCTCGGCCTTCCTATACTCGCGCCGAAACTTCTGCAGCCGATGCTTGGCGCGGTTCCTCCGTTCCGATGACCTGCAACGTTGACAAAAATACCTCGGTGACTTTGTACTTTTTTTTTTTTTTTTAAATCTGCGTACAGAGGATAGAACGAGCGTTCTTTTATTCGGATGGCGAACGACCAGAGTCCTGATTAAGATTTAATTACTCTTAGGGGACAAATTGACGGCAAATATCTTTTAAACTGTTAACGGCTATCGATCGATGTAATGTCCGAATGAATACAACGATCCGGCCGATGTATTCAATGGTACTTTCACCCGGAATCTAAATTACATTTAAACCAGCTAAAGGAATAGTGATCTTTTAAGTTTTTAAATGTACCGATGACGAAAAAGCCCCGTCCCGCGAAGAAGATCCAATCCGGGGATACACGAATAGGCGTATCTTAACCCTTTTGATTAGCTCGAAAATAACAACCGATACGAATTTACAAGCAAATAACGAATTCACAAGATCGATTGTAACTATAATTTAGCATTAAACTTAATATGATATTGCTGAAAAATAGATTATATCGAAAACAGTAGATCGCCTGATTTTCAATAGTGGTAATAAATTAGAGTAGGGTCAATAATATACATTATAGACAATATCCTTGTATTAATGAAGTAATACTTCTGATACCCATAAAAACATTAATGCCACTATAATTAAGATGATATTGACATTTTAACTGTTCATTATATTCCAGGCATTCGCGTTGCTTTAAGCTTATTAAAATTTAATTTAATCATTCTTATCATAATGGCATTAATATAATAAAAGATTTTACTATGCTAATTATTAATCATGCAATAAACACGTTATTTATAATATTTTTCGATAGCTACGCAAAACAAAGGTAATATATTTTAGAATCTCACATTTATAAATATTTTGTACTCAAAATTTAAAAATAGATACAATTTGATTTTTTTTTTTTTTTTTACAACAATTTTTATTACACAGTATGTATCATTACAAAAATGGTACTTACTTCTGCCAATAATGTCTTCTTTTTCTATTTTGAGATATGGCAGTAGAAACATGTTTATTGTAAAAAACATTTTCCAGAAGAACCTGAAGATTTAAGGAACAGTCTTTAATGAATTTTAATAACGTCTTTTTATATCTATTAAAATCTATACTTGTACTTGCAGGTAATATTTGGTTACTGTTCATCATTGTCGAGTTCTTAGCTTCATTTGATCGAGTGTAGCCAATATACTTTTTAATTTTTTTATCTATTATACCTTTAACCGAGCTAAAAAATAAAATAAAGGAAATTCAATTATTTTAATACGTTATTTTTAATTTAAAAATAAAAGATTTGGATTAACATCGCAAATAAATTTATAAAGCTTTTGAACTACAAAAACTTTTAATTTCTTTATTCTAAATACGTACATTGAATAAATATATTTGTAATAAAAGTCAATTTGAAAATATTTTGTAAAAAACTAATGGATTAAATTACAATATATTATATAATTATATCATAATTATAATATTTAAAAACACTAGTACTTTACAGTAAAAATTTTGACAATTTATGCAAAAAAATATTACGTTGTTTCCCTTGAATTTAATACTATAAGAATTTTATTATTATTATTATTATTATTATTATTATTATTATTATTATTATTATTATTATAAAATTCTGTAACAATTTGAAAATAGTAAATATCGCATTATAAAACTGTACCTGTAGATAAACCAGTAATCTCGGTCCTTCTTAAATTTAGCATTGCTTTTTTTTTGCTGATTATTATTCCGTTTTGTTCCTGCTGCATCGGAACGATTCTTAGCTTTTTTCCCCGTCTTCTTAATTTTGTGGTTTGGATTTGATAATTCATGCACATTTTTAGAATCTAATATTTCTGAAACAAAGGTTTATAATCAATATCTCATACTGTAATTATTCAAACAAAATATGCGTTACGTAATTTAAAAAGTGTCATTACATATATTTCAGACTTTATAATAAAAATGAACGTGTACCACTATGACCGTCTTGTTCACCTTGCAAACCCTTATATACTTTCTCCGTATAGTTTTCATTAACAAAATGCTTATTCAATAATTGTTTTCGCCATTCGATTTCATACTGTAAATTTGGTAGTGCAACATCGCCAACAAATCCGCCTGGAAGATAAAAAATATCACTAAACCAACGTCGATTTAACATCTAATTGATGCATAACTATTTTTAACAGTATATTTACAATAATCAAAGAATTGAATTAATAGTTTTTTAAAATAAATGTTACAGGGAGAGCAGGTAGAGGAGATTGTTTTTAGAAAAAAATAGCTTCCTCATTGAAATACTTTACTATTACGCCCCGATTCGACGACAAAGGAAATAATGAATGAATAATTCAGCTAGAAAAAATGATATTAAATCCAATTATAAAAGCAAAACTGAAAACTTGAAGACAATCAGTCGTTCATACAAATTTGTAACAAATAGTTACGCCATATTAAGTGCAAGTACATAAGAGTAAATAAGAGCTTCTAAAATTATGAATTATTATAAAGTTTTTTCCATAATGTAAGAAAAATTGTGCCACTGTAAAGTATTCGTTTATTTGTGATGGTATATTATTGTTTCCCTTGAATGATCCTCCGTTGGCGTTCGTTGTTAATAATTGGTAAATTTTTACTAATTTTTATATAAATATATTTAAGGAAGATTATATAACAAATAATTAAAAAATATTATAAATATTTAATGGCTTACTTGTAAAGAATAAAGTAATTGCTAAAAAAACTTTCAATTTCAATGTACATAAAATTGCAATGAATAAAATTTTAAAAAGGTATCTTTTGCAAAATTTTTTTTGCATAGTTTAACAGTTATAAATAACTGTTTTTAACAAAAAATGATCCATTTGTTTTTATTTTCAAATGTAGAGTTAGATTCATAATTTATTTGGACAATTATCGGGATAATTAACATTTTAATTGTTTTTTTTTTATTCAAAATTTACTTTTTCACAAGCAATGGGATTATTTTACGATGTTGATTAATTTTTTGAAAATTTTATTTAACCATAAATCCATAAATGAATGAGTACAGCTTGACTTATGTTGGTAGAAGCTGGATAATAATAAAGGTATTTTAAAAAGTCTACAGATGGGTATGAAAATAAATGTAAATGTAGATGCAATTGCAACGTCAATTATATTCTGGAATTACAATTTTGGAAAACAAATTTGCAATCGCTTGGTATTTTACTAATTCCCGGCTACGAATCATTGCGAACGACTGCAGTGAAATCAGGGTATCTGTAAACGGAGCATTGTACAAAGCAAGTAGAGATTGCGCAATTTGAGTAAAAGCATTTCTGTTGTTATTCGTGGGTATTCCAAAGAAGACAATTTAATAAAATTAATAGGAGACAGAAAGTGCTGAGCTAATGAAATAAATGGAGTAAATTATATGTATCCGAGGCAGGATTAATGAGATTGATCAATCAATGGGTTCCAGTGAAATTGAATACTTCTTTTTTAAAGATTCACTTTTAAAGATTCACTTTTAAAGTGGATAGTCTTTGCGAGGCATTTGGAGAAAAGGAGAAAAGCTTTGGATATTGTGATTTGACGTTACGATACACAGTACTGGCCGGATGCATTAAAGCGCGACAAAGTGAGATAGACCGAGATTACATATACCCCATATATCAATCGGGTGTGAGACTTCCGCTCTGATTCGAATCAATAACGGCATACTAGGCTTTTCATACGCATTAAGATTCGCCGCTTCGATCCATCCGAGGCCTTAAAATAAAATAAGCCCTATTTATAAAAGTGTATCTTTGGCACTGATGAGCAAAATCTATCGGCCAGTATTTGAACCAGTTTTTACCCAAATAATAATACTTATTATACTAGAGAATACGTGCGCAATGATGGGGGGTTTTTTTTTTATTATTTATTTTCCGTAATCTAACGCGACATCATAATTATAACGAATGAAGCAAGTAAACTCGTTGAAAATAACTAGACACCGAGTTAAAATATTATAGATTTCCTGGCTTCGAAAGGCATTGTTTTGATTTCCAATCTGTGTTTCTTATTTCGAAAATGTGTATGATATTATTGCATCGATTAAATTAAAAAAAATTGATTTGATTTCAAATCTGAAGATCTGTTTTCTTTTAATTGAAATTTGTCTCAAGTACTTTAATGACTCTCATTATTTACTTCATTAAGCATAATATTAATTCACTTCTCTCGTTCTCGCCTTCTCTTTTTCTTTTATCAGATGTACCTTCTATCGTATCGATAATTTTTAATTTATATTACCACCAGCGTATCTAAGCATGCTATTAATTTTTTTTTATTCAATGACGCTACCTGTCTTTCGCTTTTCAATACATATATATATATTTGGACTTTAATTTACAAAAAATGTTTTTTTTATTTAAGTAATTTGAAAATGATCATTGCTTAAAAAACCGAATTTGAATTTTGTTGTAACGATTTCTTTATAAATTCATGCGCTTATACAAATTATAATAATAACATTGCTTGGTATTAGTACCGAGGATATTATTCAAAGTTAAGTTTGTTGAAGATCATTATTTATTGAAAAAGCGTAAAGCTGATTTAATATTTGCACATAATTCATGTAATATGAAGATTTGGAATAGACCAGGCGTATTATGTTCACGTACGGTAAATAAAATGTCGAAGATATTTATAAGCATGTGATTTTAATTAAAAGTCTAAAAATAGTATTAATGATTCCCGCGTAAGATATGTTACATGATTAAAAATACCATATAATCAACACAAAATTAAAAAAAGAAAGATTTAACGATAACAATGATTTCATATTCAAACTGATAGAATGATTAAATACATAGAATTAATATTGAAAAGTATACCATTTTTATATATACTAATGTTAATATCAATTGATTTTGAGAAAAAAATTATTAAACGTTAATCTCAAATATTTACGCAAATAAGATTATTGTTTTTTTTTAATTTATATTGTACAACAATATTTGTATATACATATTATATTTATTTACATACAACCAATGAATTATAATAATTATCCCTTATTAGAGAAGATGATTAAAAAATAACAACAAATGAATCACATATTATTCAAATTCATCTTTCAATATCAAAGAAAATATATTAAAAGAATTTCGTAAACGAATGCGCAAATTTTTAATTTAAAAGAGTAAATCAAACAAATTGGTTTTTAATATATGCTTTTTAAAATTCTTGGTAATTCATTCCTTGCTAACAAGATTTTGGCACTGATAATCATCAATATTTACTGCATTATACGAAAAAATTAGCTTTTAAAAAAAACTACTACAGATTACAATAAGTTTAATATAATAAAAAATCTATAGAAAACATCTGACGAACAATTAGATTTAATAAAGCGTATCACAATCAGTTTACTTTATCATTCCAAATCTTTAATGCTGTATCAGATGTAAATTAATTACAAAAGAACATACGAAAAAAAGAAATTCTGTTTTTAATAGTTTATTATTTTCAAGATCGTGCATAGAAGACTGTTATTTAATGTTTTTAAGATTCATATCGCTAGTAATTCAGTCACTGTTTAACGATAAACTTTAACCTTATTCACTTGGAGTTTTATACAAACAAATGATTGTATTATCAATTTAAATAATTCAAACTAATACGAGTCATTTTGGAAATATATTTATTTCGATTGAACTAATAAATTCGCGGATTTTTTGCTCGGATTTTTATTTAACAGTTGCAATTTTCATTCATACGAAATGCATAAGATTTTTATAATAAATCATTTTTATTGATATATTAGTGTGATTTTTTTAGTTTACTTATGAATGAATTACAATATATATATATATATATATATATATATATATATATATATTTTAAAACATTGTTAAACTAAAAAATAAATTTAAAAACAAATATATTACAATACATACAAATTTATTATAATTTTAATCAACAAATGAGTAATTGGATCGAAGGAAACATATTTTAAACACATTTAAAAATAAATTGAATTCAATCCTTATAATTTGTTACATAACAAAGCGTAGGAAAAAATTTTATGTAAAAGAATCTGAGTTTGCGTGTAAGATAAAAGATAAACAAAGCTTAGATAAAAAGAGTTTGCCAAATCAATGAAATTACGCGATAAGCATGATAATTTGTTATCGATCAATAACATTAGAAACTATTTATTTGAGCTAAGGGTCACAGCAAATTTCATAATCTGTCCAGAGTCTTGTTAGAAGGGACTTTTAAATATTCTTACGAGTGCAGGATTAATTGCGACAAAGGATATAATAATGCTTTAATAATAAGGCGCAAGGATTACCGATCGCGCGACAGTTTTTAAGAATAAAATTTTAAAAAGACTTTCTTGCCAAGCCGTCAACCGAATTCCTCACTCGAGCTAAGCGCAAGCTATATTATTCACGGAGATGTACTGGGAATGCACGCGTAGGCCGAATTAAAAAAAAAAAAACCGTAGCGCAGTTTTATAATTAAAGTAAATGCAAAATCAAGCAAAAGCTAATATAGCGTGCGCAGCAGTTATGCAAGTGGATAAAATGAAAAATCTTCAGCTAAATGTTTATCAATTGCATGGAATTCACGTCGGTCGGCGATTCGTCTCTCAAAAGCTTGGCGCAAAGCAATCGATAATCTTAAAAGGTACATCCAGTTGAAGGAGCACGCACGTAGTTGGCATTTTACACGAAAACCAAGCAAGATAATCGCATGGCCAGCCTCTTCTATAGCCTTTTTATATAAAGAGAACGACCAAGGCCAGCTCCGTGCTTTTTGAGAAATAAGGTCGGGCGTGCTTTGGCGCGTAGGGCGAGAAAAGAGGCGCGGGCCCTCAAGGTCCTACCGCTCTTACAGCATCTAAGTAGAACAATCTAAGTTGAGCAACCAGCTGAGCCCTACGCATTTCACTACCCGCCCTACCTACTATTATCATTTTGTCCCTCCAGCTGGATTTCTCAGCTAGCCATTCTCAGCCAGAGTCAATTTTAGTACTGTACTTTTCTCGTCCCTCTTTTTTTTTTTTTTAAATATAACATTATTGGACTCTTATTAATTTGCAGCTTACAAAGGTTTCATACTTGTGCATGACTTGTACACACGCGCACAGGTACACTTTTGCGTATGCATGTGTTTCCAAAAAAAAAACATAATATACAGTTTGTAAAATTTCCAAAAAAAAAAAAAAAAAGAAAAAAAAAGAAAGATGTATTCTACTATGCGTTAATAATAAGTATTCGTATACGTGAATTTAATGTTTATTAAAGTTTTATCTAAATATTAAAGATTGGCTAATTTTTCAAGGATATACAAAAGTCACTTGAATCAGTACACACACACACACACACACACACACACACACACACACACACACACACACATATATATATATTAAATTTAAAAATTTGCTGATTTACTGCAAAAATTATGAAGTACATTAAAAATTAAGCATTTGATGGAACTTCCAATTGCTCATCTTATCAAAAGGATAATTTCGTTTGCTAATAATTAATTAATAAATAAATTAAAAGTAATGCGCAAATGAAGCCTAATAAATATAGATTTTTTAAATATGTAAATACTCTTTAGCTTTATGTAATAATATACCTATAAATACCCATTTAAAAGATAGACAAATTTTGCTGTTATAAAGAACTGATTATTAAAAAAAATTTAAATGCAATTAAATATTAATATTCGTCGATTATAATATTAGATTAGAATTTTTTTACGTTTTTTTATAAGTAGGAAGAGCTGCTAATACATAACTACACATCATTAGCTTTCATATAATAAATAAACTAACATTAGACTTGTTCTTTTTAAAATTTGTTAAAGTTCTTAACAAATGCATTTACTTTGAAACAATTACGTAGTGAATAAAATAATGATAATGCAACATAGATTTAACAACGTTTTTTAAAATAATCAACGAATTATAAATAATGTAATTTCTTTTTTTTATAATCTATTGATGAAAGTCTACTTATACTAAGGGATTAAATAATATTCCAATCCTTATTTCTTAACATTAATGATACATGACATCTTGTTATCAGAACCTTATATTTACTTACATTGACAATATTTTATGACAATTTATGTACGTTCACTACGCGATGATTTACCAATAAATTGTTCTACCCAATAATAAGCAAACGTAGCTAGAAGGAGATATATATATATAGAAATTGAAAGATAGACGATGTAGAAGATTTAAAAAAAAATGCTTATTCGGCATTATAAGTAAATCGAAAAGAACAAGTTAAATTCTACTCCCAATACATGAGTCAACAAAATTACACAAAAGTTAGTGCATAAAAATGTAATCTACTAACTTATTTCTATCAAAAATAATTACTTATTTTAATAGTGTTAAGTTCTCCACCATTAATAGAATAAAATCTTGTAGTTTCATATACTAGATTTTAATATTCATTGTATAAAAGATTTTTTTTTAAATAAATTTCATTCGTAATGCATACTATAAAAGTTGATTAAACCAAGTAAACAAATATTTAATTATTGTATATTGTAAAGAATTGGAATTCAAAGAATGAATTGATATACAATATATCAATCTTAATTATATATATGGGTGTGTATATACATATGTGTGTGTGAAGTTTATGTTTGTATATACAGTAGTTGATATCTTATTATAAAATCGATATTTCTATATTTCTTGAATTAAAAATTTAAAAATATATATTTTAATGAAGTGTGCTGTTAAAAAATACAATATCTGCGAAGTAAAATTATGTATATTAACATGAAATTTGCTTTAAAAAACTTTTGACTTGAATTTTGAAAGAAAAAATGACATTTTTCTATAAAGAAGTACTAATTTTTTTACTAACTTCTTTATAGACATAACGTATTTATAATGTTTACCGTATAGTTAAAAAATTTACGGAAACTAGAATATTATGAAAATAAATAAAAAGTATTAAAAATTTTTTTTTAAAGATATCATTTTGATTTCTAGCTTGATAATTATAAGATATCTTCAACCGCAAAATCTTATTATATAATAAACTGATATAAAATTAAAAAATTATAAATTTTCTAATCTATAAAATTTAGTTTTTCAATGTAACATGCATAAAACAATTTTTATATTAAACAACAAACTTACAAAACTTGAATTATTTTTATATTTGGAGATGGTAATTATTTTTTGAAAAAAATCGTTTGTATCGAATTTTTCATTTAATTGAACATAGCGAAAATAAGACATTTAGTATTTTATGAATAAAAATATTAATTAAGTATCCCAATTTACTTTTAACTTTATAACTTACTATTTTGTATTCTATTTGATATATTTAAGGTATAACAATTAATTATTGTACGGCATTTTATCTATGAATTACTACTGAATATAATGAATATATATATATATATATATATATATATATAATTACCTAATTTATATAATATTACATATGTGTGATAAAGTATTTATACTTCGAAAATGAAGCTCATACATCACGCAATATCATAATCAAAAGTTAACGAAGATATTTATTAAGTTTTACTGTGAAACGGTAAAAAATATATTGACGGAATTGAAATACTTTCCTTATGATTATGTAAACTCGATAAATATTGTTGGTTAAATTTTTTTTTTTTTTAGTTTACATAACTTATAGTGGATTGCAATAAAAATGAAGCGATTAAATGCAATTTTCATATTCATTTAAAATAAATTCCATCATATATCAAATAGAATGCTTGGAGGATGCTAAAAGTAATTGTGTATCTAAAGAAGGCGTCGATCTTTAAAAACGTTATTTATCCTAAAATTTATTGCATTATTCGGCATTCAAGTGAAAAAAAAATTTCTTAATAAAAATAAGCATCGTTCATAATTGGGTTTATAACAACTAACCCGCTTTGCATATATCAAGGTCGAGGTCACCCGAGATGAGTTTCGGAAACTTGGTATTGAGCAGCTCATCAATGGTAAATTGACTACGACGTTGTTTCAAACTTCCGCTCGGTTCTTGGTTCCCGTCGATATTGGCATCGATGAATCCTCGCGATTCGACAAACAAACCACTGCTGTTCCAAAAAATGATACTGTTGAAAATAAAAAAGATGCAGAGGAACGACTTCATATCAGCGAAGCTGCAATGCCAATCCGATGCTGGCAACGATAATGGAAGTGAATAAGTGACGCCTTTCTCATAATTGGGTTCAAACTTCATTCGTGGCTCGTGAATTTTTTCTTTCTAAGCTTTCGTTCGAAGCTCTTAAACTTGCTTTTAATAGTTTTTTTTTTTCGATTCTATCTTGAGTCTTATTTACTTGTCTAATTTAATTGGATCAATATACTGGCAATCTCATTGTGAAGTATAAAGTATTATACTCTGTCATGACACTTTGCTTTATGCTGTAACAATTAATTAATTCAGAATCCAATTATTTGTGTTTAATTTTTAAAGTAAAAAATATCTAGCGTCATCTTTGATTAGCATTGTACAATTCAGAGTTTACCATAATTAAATTTAATCTCCTCGCCTGAATTTTCAGGACAATAAACGTTCACATGTATATTTATATATATATATTAACTATTTGTATTAATTATTCTCAATTATTAACTACATCAATTAATAAGCACATTCATTGTACAGACTGTTTAAAATTCGAATGGTATTGTACTGTCGACAAATGTTTTATTCGCGTTTTATTCATCGGGAAAATATTATTATTATTATTATTATTATTACTATTATTATTAGTACTAGTAGTAGTGTTAGAAGTAGTACTATTATTATTACTATTATCACTATTATTCTGCAATGTATATGTGTTTGGCTTTTTCCAGATCAGTTGTACAAATATTAGCTAAGTGCAGCTTTTCTTTCGAATTAACGGGGATTGCTTTATCTGTTTCAGCTTAAAGATTTATTAACATCCGGATTGCACGTAGTTAGCCAAAAGGAATTTTGCCCTGCAACCGAGCTAAATTTTTCAATAGCTTATTTTGTAGCCTCGTAGAAGTTTACGAATATTTAAAATTCGAACGATGAACTTTTAGAAGTTCCTCGTTTCTTATGGCTACGCTCGCATGCAGGTAATGCACAATACTCAATGCAAGATACTAAAGTTGTCGCCAATGAATATGCGCCTCTCCTCGAATTTCCCACAGGACGCCGAACGTTAATTATCATTCTTTCGCGAATTCGTTAATCTCAAAGGCTGCTTTCGTATTGAAAACTTCAAGCAGCGCTCTATATAATCAAACTTTTAAATTGTCGTCAACAGCAGGGGGTTAGTTAGACTTGAGCATGGAGCGCTCGGATCAAGCCGAAGCTTTACCAATAACTAGTTCGAACGATATAATCGTATTTCGAATTTAAAATCACGTTCATTGTTAAACAATATGTTCAAAGGGGGGAGGGGTTTTTTTATTTTTAAAATTAAATGCTATTGTCATTTACCCTTGCTTCGGTAATCGCGAGGATAAATATTGATCGTTATATCGCTTTGCGCTAACAGTGTTAATACATTGGTTACAAGAAATAAATAAAATTATGCGTTCTCGCACACAAATGTAGTGCTCTTTAAAAGGAAACTCTTCGGCATGGATTTAAGTGATAAAAAAAAAAAATTACTCGTAATGTTAATTAATTGTTACTCCCTGGGTTGTGCCCACGTATAAGCGCGCGCGCGCGCGCGCACACACGGACCCACATACGCGCCACACGGGTGCGTGTGCGTGTTGCGCGTGTATACACACAAAGTACAAAGTACAATGCAATGATTCGTGTAAAAGTTTTGCATTGTGCATTTTTATTTGAGTAACTTCCAACGGTCGATGGCATTAATTAAGTTCACCGCTCAGTTCATCGACTAAGTTTAGATAATATCGGCTATATTTGAAATGCTATTCGTTTATATCGCAATTAATTTGGCTTAGCGCTGATCGTGCGAATTCTTTATTATTTGAGGTAGTTAATAGAATTGAGAACCCATTGTAGTAAATACTCTCCTCCGGGAGAGAGAGAGAGAGAGAGAGAGAGAGAGAGAGAAAACAGCGATATAGCGATGGTGATTCTATACTCAATTATATTGCATTGGAGTTTGTGGGGGAGCTTCCGAGTCGTGGGAGCTACCTTTAAAGCTTATTCGAATAAATGATTTCATCGACTCGAGGCCAGCTCCGAACTTACTAAAAGGGAATCCCTTAATTTAAGCGATCCTGCATGATAATTCACAACTATACACGATGATAAAACAGATACTGATATGTCACACACATACTCCGTTATGAACTTAAATAAAAAAAACTATCGGCAGGAACTGGCGGCAACGAACAATTACAAAATAGTATTGGTAAAGATAGAAAAGTTCCCACGCGCTTGATAATGAGCCATTACGTGGCTGTGCGTTAGTGGCGACTGAACGGTAGAGACCGAGTGCTACAACCGATTGCTTACGAGTCCACGAGATCACTCATCATCCCCTCTACATCGCTTATTCGCCCTTTCGCTATCCTCTCTCTCTCCCGCTCTCTCTCTCTCTCTCTCTCTCTCTCTCTCTCTTTCTCCGCATCTCTCCCTCCTTGCCACTCGATCGAACTTTCTCTCTCTCTCTCTCCCTCCCTCCCTCCCTCCCTCCCACTCCCTCGCCCTCTCTCGCTCGCTCACGCTCATTCTCTTTCTTAATTTGTCTGCTCCCCTTTCTGCCTAACCGAAGTTCACACTCGATCGCGTTCCGTCTGATTCTCTCTCTTTTTTCAACCCATCGCGAGGTAACTGACATGCTACATTTAATTGCACCCGGAGGTCAAAAAAAGAAGAGGAGCAATTATGAGACAAACGGCTGGATTATCAGCCCGACTCCTCTCATTAGGCCTTTTTATTTATTATTAACGTGCTTTACGCATTTTATAAATCTATATAGGCTTCGCCAAAGCCTTTCCGCGCTCTTTTCATCCAGCCTCTTATTCTTCATAGGGTATAATAGGGATTAAGCCTGCAATGCAAGCCTGAAAATTCATTTATAATAATGCAACGTCTAAAAATAAGTTTCACGCTCCAGGGATGTCGGGCTAATGATTTGAGATTTTTTTCTTTTCTTTTTTTTTTTTTTTTTTTTTTTTCTTTCTTTCTTTCTCTTTTCTTTTCCTCTCTCATTTTGTACATCCTCGGCCTAATCATTTACAGGCTGCAACTATAAAGTCGACGAACATTATATTAGAGGTAGACCATGGGCATTTTAGGATTTAAATTTTTTTCCCAAAGAAAACCGATAAAGACCGACCGAGCTATTAAGCCATGTTTGTATTTATTTATTTATTTCTTTGTTTTTGTTTTTATCAGAATGTGTTCTATAGGCAAAATGTGGGCGTGTGTCTGCGAGTGGGCGGGTGGGTAAGTGTGGTCGAGCCTGCGGGTGTACACCTACACGTAGACGAATAATTTAAATACCTGCACAATGGGTTTTATTTCAAGTCGGAGATTACATAGTAGTTTTCAATTTGTATTGGCATTCGAGGAGCTTAAATCGGAAGTCCTATTCAAGCCTATCTCGACTATTATGGCATGGAAATCAACGCCTTATACTTATCAATGTGATGATTCGAGAGTCTCTACAATGAGCGTAGAGGACTTGTGTAAAAATTATCGAGTATATAATATTCATGGCGTCTGTAGAAAAATATATAATTGATCAAATGTGGAAGAGTAACAGTGTCCAATCCCTAAAATAAGCTTTTTTGTTTTATGGAGGAAGAAGACCTACTGAGCTTTTAGCGTGATCGTGCATGAAACGAATGCGTTTACTCCTGGGAGGGATGTACCGATAATTGCTTGCTGGCTATATAAATGCTAATTTTACCGATAATTGCGATTAATTGCTTCTACCTAACGAAGGGGAGGGGAATAAAACATTAAAAATCTACAAGAAATCAGAACGCTTGGCACTCGTTGGCAATTGTAGAAGTGGTTGATGAGAAATGTGAAATTCAGGTAGTAAGAGAAGAATTTTTAAGACGAATGATTTTGGAAATTGGTAGAATCAATTTATGAGAGCAACACCATATAGAATTAATATCATTTCGTATTTCACAAGAAGAAAAAATTATCAACGAATCGTTTTTAAATAGTTCTCATCAAAAGTATATAAAAGTACCATAGGCAAACGATAATATTTTCTCTATTTTTCAATAAATTTTATAGATAAAATTTATAAGAAAGATAATTATGTTTAGGCATTCCTATTATTTTTTGTTTACGCTGGTCTAAATACACTGTTTTAAAATTGATGTATTTCTTATTTTATGAAGCTCGAAATTTAAGAGATTGCACCGAGTAAATTATGTCTTTACGCAATTGAAGCGATACAAGATTATTCAATAATAATTTCTGTGCAAATGGTAATAGTGTAGGGGCAAGTTGAAGTTGTACTGAAATTACTGATTTGCATTTGAAATTGAAACTCTAGAATCTATACTCTACAAAGTGACAAAATTGAAAAAAAAACAGATGTGCATGCAGCTCATAGTGTACTACTTATTGATATATATGTATTGATAATCAATATATGAGATTTTATTTTTGCAAATATATTAAGAAATGTTTAATTCATTACAACCTCTACTTGTGAAATGTTCCGTGTATTTTTGGTATCTCGTGATATTTTTTCCTAATTTTAATAAAAAAAATTTTAAGCATTTTTTCGATATAATAATCCGTAACTTGTAAGCTAAACAGCCTCGTAAAGGCATTATATTTTGAAATACATTAAAAGATAGGAGAATGATTTGCAGAGTGAACAAACTAAATCGCCGTAGATTTTTTAGCTGAAAATTAATTTTTATTTTTTGTAATTTGAAATTACCGCGTAATAAATGCGATGACTAAGAGAACTAAAGGCTTCCCTTGATACATTCGAGAGTAACGCAAATACAATTAAATTTATTGATCGATAAAGCAGTTCTGCAGCTAACTGTCTAGTTCTTAAAGTAGGAAATTTTTTGTTTTTTAGTATTTCGAAAGATATCCAGATATTATCTTTGGCATTATTTACCGCATCGATTATTTAAATATATATATATATACATATATATTTTTAAAAAATGCCACAAATTGAAGGCTATTGTGAAACTCCGGGCTGTAAAGCTCCAGCTAGTTTACAGTGTCCGACTTGTTTAAAAATCGGAATTAAAGGCTCCTATTTTTGTACTCAGGTAAGACATTTATAGCTTCTGATGAAGATCTCAAATTTTCTCAATATACTTTTATATACATGAGACGTTTTGACAATTGTAGGACTGCTTTAAGAATAATTGGAAATCACACAAAGTACTTCATCAGCTTGCAAGTATGTTTACTTTTTAAGCATAATTTATTTTTTTTTTAATACATTATTCGATACTTGTGAGATTTATAATTTTAAGCTTATGAAAATTAAATCAATAAAACATAATAATAATTATTATTGTTGTTATTATTTTTAATATTGTCATTATTATTAAAGAGGGAACCGACAAAAATAAATTGGATAAGTACAATCCCTGGCCCTATTATCATTATACTGGAAAGTTACAACCGGCGCCTAAAGAACCTATTCGTAAGGTACCAGAATCAATTGCCAGACCGGACTATGCATCCCACCCACGAGGCATACCCTTGAGCGAACAAGCGGTTCGAGGTTCTGCAGAGATCAAGGTTTTGACCGATGAAGAAATAGAAGGAATGCGCGTGGCGTGCAAGGTTTGAAATTTTACTCTATAAATTTATTTTGAATTGCGAGCACATATATAAATTATGTTAAAACTATTTTAAAAAACGTTAAACATTTTCAATATTATTAGCTTGCAAGAGAAGTTTTAGATGAGGCAGCAAAGGTGTGCGACGTTGGTATCACAACTGCAGAAATAGATAGAATAGTCCACGAAGCTTGTATCGAGAGAGATTGCTATCCATCGCCATTGAATTATTATCAGTTTCCAGCAAGTTGTTGTACTTCGGTAAATGAAGTAATTTGTCATGGAATTCCTGATAAAAGACCATTGGAAGACGGTGATATTTGCAATGGTAATTATCTATTATGTAATTATTTGCTTGTTCATTGTATATTTGTAATTAAATGTATTATAAATTCATTTAAATTTTATTTTAACAACCCTTTAATAGTTTGAAAAGTTATTTTTAATTACTATACGTACAGCAGGACAGAAGTTGTATATTACATAATTATGTTAAGAATTTATCAAACAAATATTACAGCAAACGGAAGTAAATGCATCTTTCTTAATCAATTGCTTGAAATTCTTTGATCGTAAATTTTTAAATATAAAAAAGAATTATTAATAATTAAAGTTATATGGAATCATAATTAATATTATTGTAATAAATTTAATTTTCATTATTTGTAGTTGATATAACCATTTATCATAATGGCTTTCACGGAGATCTGAACGAGACATTTTTTGCGGGAAATGTTAAGCCTGAAATTAGAAAACTTGTCAAAGTGACTCATGAGTGTCTTTCGAAAGCTATTGCAATTGTACGACCAGGAGAAAAATACAGAGAAATTGGGAACGTTATTCAAAAGCATGCTCATGCCAATGGGTTTAGCGTTGTTCGTAGCTATTGCGGACACGGAATTCATCGTCTGTTTCATACAGTCCCAAATATACCTCATTACGCCAGTAAGATTAAATAATCTTTTTTCTCATAACAAATAATATTTAGTATTTAATTTTTTTTTTTTATTTTGCAATGTACAATTCGTTTCAAAATGTTGTAAAATACGTATGTTTAATAACGTTAAAAGTTAATAACAGCAATGGTTTCATTTTGTAGAAAATAAGGCAGTCGGTGTAATGAAGGCTGGACATTGTTTCACGATTGAGCCAATGATCTCGCAGGGTACATGGCGCGATGTAATGTGGCCTGATAATTGGACTGCAGTTACCGCAGATGGGATGTGGTCGGCTCAATTCGAACATACACTTTTAGTTACAGATAATGGTTGCGATATCTTAACAAAAAGATTCACCAACGATGGTAGCCCTTGGTTTACAGACTATTAATTGCGAAGCTTACAATGAAAAATCAATTGTTTAAATCAATTAGAATTCGTTAAGTTGAAAGAAACTAAATTTTAAAAATTTGGATAAATTTCACATAAGCATTACCAGGTGTAAGAATAAAATAATATCAGTTGCATATTTTTTAGAGGTTAAATATATATTAAATCAAATTTATACATTCAAAAAGACCTTATATATACGTTTTAAAATAAAGTTAATCTTGTAAAGAGATAGTCTTAGATTCCTATATACTATTTAGAAAGTTTCATCCATTTTAGAAGATATTATTATTTGCTATTATATACTGTATACGGATTTATAATAAAATGAAAATATATTAGTTGTTGTATAAAGCAAAATAAAAATTGACCCCAAACATTACACTTGATTATAAAATTAAGACTACAGTAATGGCAAAGGTAGCAAAGAGCAAGATGTCCAAAGGATATTAACATATTTTGCTTAAAAATTTTATTAATAAAACAATACGTATATTATACATAAATAATGTATTAAATATTATTTAAGTATGTACTTAAGGATCGTTTAATAAAATTTTAATTGTGTACTAAAAATGGTATTCAACATAATTTCAGTACATTGTATATTGTTCGGTAAATGTCGATCAACAGAATACATTGTAAATACCCGATAGGTAAACTTAATATAAATAAGTGTCAATTGATGTATTGAATATTTCTATAACTTTCGAATAAATGAGTTTAAAAGATCGATAGATTGATAATAGTAACACAACCAGTAAGTAGTAACACTAGTGACAGTAGTAACTTATAATATAATCATAAATCTTCGCAATGCGTAGATCGAAGTCAGTCGGGGATGCGGGAATCGTGATTTTTAGATTTTGCGCAGTGGGGCCTTCGTGATCATTGGCTTCAACCGTACTAATGCCTCTAAAATCGAGGACTGCGAGAGAGGCAGCTAAGTCGAATATAAATAATAGAGCTAAGGAAAATAATAGAAAAACAATAACTAAGCTACAGCTCAATGATTTCGAGAACGGCCTCTGCCAATAAAGCATCGGATCGCTGAACAATGGAATTCTAAAATATCTATTTCTAGCATCGATGGCGAGGTTCCATTTCAAAGCTCTTTTTAATTTAACGGCGCTTTTTATGGCACTAGTTTAATATTATTATTTATACTAAAAAAAAAAAAAAAAAAACCACTGTACGAAGCAAACACAATAGCCGCTTTATTTCAAAAGATCATTGTAACTCGAGTCGGTGTCTGCTTACGCATAACGTATTTATCTATTTTGAACGCCTTTATTTTCACATTGATTAATTTATCCAAGCGTCCAATAATACGTACGGAGCTTGACAATTTTTTTTTCTCGCGGTAGCAGCTTAAAACTTACTGTCCCTCTTTACTCTTCCTCGTCTTCGTCTTCTTTCTTATCTCCAACCTTTCCATTCTCTGCTTCTATACTGTCGTTCCGGGGGAAGGGGCAACACCTTCACATTCCCGATATTCGTACCAATCGTGACCAGGTTTACAAAGCTTACGTCGGAAAATTGTTTAAGTACTTGTACGTTGTACCTATCATCGATAATTACATTAATTACATTTGCCTCGCTTATTTCAAAAATCTAAACTCTTTCACTTGGTAATACAAAGATTGTTTGGTTTTTCTATTGCACTTTCCAATGCCGTATAATTATCCTTGCATTGCCGATTAAATTTATTTACTGCATAATTGTATGGATAATATATTTGTGAGCTGACGAATCTCGGTTGCAGCCAGTATATAATATGTTAAAATCTCCACGGTACAAAATGTGTATCGGTTTCATACTCTTCGATAGCAAATTGTTACCTAAACTAAAATTTGATCATTCTTTTTTATTTCTTCAAGTAAATTGCCGAGTGCGTCAATTTCAATTCGGACCATAAATTTAAGCTTTGCTACCGCCACTGCATAATTATCCGTGGGCCTTCAATTGATCCATTAAAATGCCGAGAAAGTGACCTCTTTACGTTATAAACTACTTACCCTTCCTTTTGGATAATGATAAACTTATGTTTATTATTTTCCACGCAAAAATTGCAATGTTTTTAAGAAAATATGAATTATGTAGCTGTGCAACTTTCTGACTCTAAAGCTCTATTTTTTGCACGATACAATAAACAGCGATCACTGTAAATTAATATTCTCCCTCTTCCCATGCACCATTTTACTATAAAATTGGCTTTTTTTTAATTCAATTATTTAGTTTCAATGCCCTTATGTCATTGCAGTATCGACTTATGCAAATAAATGCATGGGCTATAAAATGGGGCAATAAATCAATTTCGTTACTTTCATCACTTATTTATTGTACTTTTAAACACTTTTAATTTATATATTTTTATGTACACCACTGAACCAAAAAATATATAGAGAGATAACTTTTTCATTATGTTTAATTTTATTAATCTTCAACATTAAATAAATAAATGCTCATACTTTAAGTATAGGCAAGTACAATGAAATTAAATACACAATACATATTTCGTAAAATCAATATTCAGAATAATATAATCATTTAGGTAATTATACGGAAGTGCAATATTAACTGCTGCTTAATTTATTGATTCGAATACTTAAATCCGTGAATTCTATAAAGGAAAAATGTTTATAAACCGTTCGAGTAAATTATAAAAGCTTTATCACAATTCTCCGTTTTATACATTGTATATGTATTTTGTCTATAAACATTTTGCGTGCGGCTTTACTTCAGTCTCACTTCGTTGTTTTACTTAAGGTAAGCTTTTAATTTCTTACTTATTTTTAACATTTGAAATAACGGTAATTTTATTCGGAAACTATATAATAATTATACGGCAGAGTATCCGAATAGTATTTTTCTATTTTTTATTTCGTATCAACGTCGCTCTATAACGTCTTAGTTGTCTACAAAACAATATTTAAAATTTCCTGGTCCTACAGACGTATTAGCCTTATAAATATCTCTTCTTCCAAACTTTTATTCGTTTTGGTAAAATCATGATTTCAAATTCATCAAATTCATTATGATGTGCATCTCCCTCTGGATTAGAATCCAATAAGACCGTGATCCTAAATTTCTCTTTAAAATTAATCTCAAATTTGCTTGCCTGCACAGCTGCTTTCGTCGAAAAATTATTCTCTTCGTGCAAATTTGTATTTGAGACTTTATCTTAAATAGTCTTGCTTGTAATATTATTTCGACATAAAGTTGGATATGTAAAGCTCGATGGTGATAAAGTAAACTGTTAAAATGAACAGCTGGATTATTGTCGTTTAATGCGTCGATAGTGTGACTTTTATAAGATGGACCATTTCTAAGAGAAGAATATAAATGCATAACTATTTTTTTTCGTAATATTGCAATAGTAGGAGTCGAGATGTATGGATTTTTTTTTATATATATAAGCTTTTGTGGGAAGAAATGTTTTTATTTATATTGATGAATCATTATTTGTCTCACCGTGTTTTTTATTCCATTATTTGGATTGTGCAAATGTAAATATTTCTTTCGATCCAGTTTTCTGTTCATCAGTTTGCAGATGCTCTGTTCGAATATAACTTTCTTTTTAATTCCTCCATATCAATTCCAACGGAAACCCTTGGTTTAGCAATGAACAAGCCTGGTTGAATAGTGTCGTCTGTAATTGTTAGTCTGTCAGTTACTAAGAAAGTCTCGTTAAATTAAAATTCTCTTGCATACATTCAATTCCTGTTTTTTTGACCTTCGATATTATTTTTTTTTCCTAACTAGATTTACTTGTATTTATTCGATGCATTTGTATTGTCCTCGACAGATAATTATAGTATTGTATCGCATACCTCTCAGTTGCCGTCGGAACTACTTTCTTTTTATTATAAATTACATTTGAAAATAATAACTTTAAGCTTATAATATAATTAAACATAGGATTATAATGTATAAATACTGTATGACTTGATTTAACTTTTTACATTGCAGGCAATATTGCTGACAGCTCAATCTAGTGGAATAACTTTTAAATTAAGAAAGGTTTAGAACAATTAATTTTACACCTGTTACTTTTTTTATAAATAGACATTATATTTTTAGATAGCTTTATTTTTACATAATGTACATTTATTTGATTTAACTGCATTCGGAAGAAAGTTTAATTGTGTTATAAATTAATTAAATCATTAAATTTAGATGCATATCTATTACCATAAAAATATATTTACAATAAAATAACAGCTAGAATAATGGTATTAAAAAAAAAGCAAAAGTTATTCGAGTGTGAAAGATAAGAGAAAAGGAACGAGATGAAAAGCCCCACAACTGTGTGTATCGTGTTAAACTAATTAAAAGCTATGATAATTGAACGAATGCGTATTGATTAATAAGTTCATGGTTTACTGTAATCTTATGTTTAATATAGGGGCTATTGCCCAAGCAAAATTATATGCATAAGCTTTAAAATAAAACATAAAAAAAAATTAGATATTTTTTCAGTTTTTATTTAAAATTAAGTGCATACAAAACGTTTAAAAAGTAGTACGTATCATTAAAAAGTATTTTTAAGATATTGTTTCATTTTTAAATGAAAATAATTGTTTTAACGGACTTTCAAATATATTTATCAATATAAATTATATACACCTATATATATAAACTCATCAAAAAGCGCTCTTTCTACTACTTTAATGAGCCATCGTTTTACCGAAACGTATTATCATTTTTCATTTTACGTAAACGTATTATCATTTTGTGTGTGTGTGTTTTTTTTGATTATTTAATGTAGAGCAAAAGAAGGTTCTGGAACTCACCTCGTTATCTTTGAACCATTGGAACCGAAGAACGTAATTTTTTTAAGCGCTAGGTAATCTAATACTGAATTAAAAATACTTATCTACCTTCGTGTGTAGCAATTTATCAACAACACACTGGGGTAGTTTGAATCAGTTACATATAAATGGCCTCTTAAGCGAAAGTTTAATTGAACTTTTCTTTCAATCAAGATAATAATCTCTAAGAGTAAAAAAGCCCATTTGAGTGTCTCCTCGTTGTGTATTTTATTCAAACAATTAATCTTGCCCCTTCTACCGAATCGATTGCGGCATCGTATCATCTGTCGATATGTCAGCTCAACCTTAAGCCACTCGGTTTCACTCGCTTTTTTCCCATTTCTCGATTCCCTCTCATTTCAATACACGTAATTGTTCAGTGGAGGCATCGAAGGTATATCGCAAATTTTTTACATTTTATTAATAAGTAAAGCAAGGGTTGCAAGGATTTGTTAGGGAATAGAGGTGCAAAACTATTTACAATTAATATCGATTGAATGTTTTACCAATAAAAACAATAGCCGTGTATCGAATTGATTTGCCTCCGTAACTTTGGATTATAACGGAAAGAGGTGGATCGATGAATGAGGAGAATACGAAACGTAAATCGAGAGGCTAATAAATCAACGGATGAAACGATGCAAAGATCCTGATATTCGAAGGCATGCAAGTAAATTAAAAAAAATTGAATACTATGGTAAAAATGCTAACGTAGGAATTACCAGCGTAGGCCATTAGAAAATATATCGTGAAATATGGAAAAAAGGATGGAATTTAGATCGAGGGACAAGAGATGTTAGAGCAAAGTCTTGCATTAGGCTAAGAAAAAGTGTTCGTTGAAGTAAAGCAGAGCGCCGTTCGGATACTTTGTATTCACCTCGGCGATTGATAAAGACGATCTTGCTTAGACGAAGCCATTGGGGGACGATAAACGATATCCATAGAGTGCCCGATTATGGTACGGATTTGGGAACGACTCCACCTAGGTGAGATACGGATGTTTGTGAGATTGCGTTAAAAAAATTAGACGTCGAAGCACTAGTTGCTCCCTGCGTAGGTCAGGATAAAAGGAATCGGAAGGTGTAGGGAATTTTCGTTGAAGCAGAAAGGGGAGAAAACAGGAGAGAGAGAGAGAGAGAGAGAGAGAGAGAAGGGAGAAGAAAGACAAGCGTAGAAAATGCTCGCGGTGGCTAACTCGGCCCGAATAAGGCCCAGTGCCGCTGAGTCCACGAGCCGGGAGCCGAGGAGGTCTTTCGCGCGGGGTCGAGGAGGATCGTCGGCCACCCAGGTGAGCGGGACCCCGGACAAACGGGAGAGCAATTCTATGGCAATCTGACCTGTGATCCGAGGGGCCTCGTAGGCGTATCCCTTGTGCTCGTAGGCCTGGTGGAAGTGCGGGGGCGGCTGCACCACGGTGCTGCTCGCCAGCTTTTTGCCGAGCCCGGTTATGGCCTGCCCGGCGCTGCTTATCAGGTGGCCCTTGCTCGACACCAGGAAGCCGCCGCCTTTCAGCAGTTGGCCCTTCAGGGCCAGTACGCCCCCGCCGACGGCCTTCACCGCCTGGACAAGCGTATTTATAATGGCCCGCTTGAAGTCCCAGACACTAAAGCTACCGTGACCTGGCTAAAAAAAAGAGTTTTACCACTCAGCATGCCTTACTCTCGGTGGCGACGACTGGGCCTAAGGCTGTATCCTGCTGTTGCCGATACAAGGCCTCGTTTATTCGCCAAGACCGGCGGGTTAAGGGGGGAGGGGAGGGGGAGGGGGCGATTCTTCGGCGACGAAAAATTGACCTCTCGGCGCCTGTCCCCGGCGCCTTATCGCCATTGGCATTGCGACGGAGGCCTTTTGTGTAATCTTTGTGCCGATTTGCCGGGTGGATGCGCTTTTTCACAATTGCCGCTAAAGCTTAAGCTGCTGATTCAACGACTTGCCTTCCCTCTTTACATTAAATTGTGAGCGACTATCTTCCTGCAATTTTTATTGACGATTTGATGACGCTATTACAGATTCCCAAATTACCTGTCACAAAAAATACAACTCCTTCGCAATAATGAAACGTAGGCTTTCGACAACGCGTGGACGCGTGCTCTAAATATAAATATATATATATGTGTGTGTGTATCATCGTTCGATAAATTATAATAGAAATCTTCTCTAGCTGGAGACCTTGAATAACTAATTGAAAAGCTCCAATGGAACGTTTTTAATATAAGGTTAAGATTAATATTTAAGCGAATTTCAAAATCTCGTTAAGATGGTCATAGAGCGTGTATTTTCACTTTGATAAATTAATACAAAATTGAATGTTAAGTTGTGCGCATTTTTAAACAAATTTCAAAGTGATAAAAAAACTAACGAAAGCTAATAAAACTAAACAAAAAGGACTAAACCACGTGCTCCAAAAGTGTAAACCAAAGAGTCGCAATGAAGAAAAGAGCCTTTTTTAATATAAACAACAGTATTGATAGATCGAAGGATGTGAGAGATTTAAAGTCGACAAAGCCAAAGAAGCGTCAAAAGGAAAGAAGGAAAGAAAAATGATGGAAACAGGGCTTAATAACAATAAGCATGCTTTCCATTGATACAATAAAATGAAAGCTACGAGATTGAAGTTTAATATCGTATTGTACAGACTAAAATATATTCGAAGGTAGTGTCTTTTGATATTGACTTAACAATCTCCCGTTTATACGATTCGAATTATTAGCTTAGCTTTCGAATAAGGGATACACTGCATATACATAAATTAGTCAAATGAAATTTATTTGAAATATCATCCGCTGAAGGAAACTGCTATTGGCGTAACGGAGCTCAATGCATAATTGCAAAAATATAGTTTACCGTAGACGAAAGTAATTAAAAGCTAACAGTATCCTCTGTTTAATTCGGTTCGCCTACAAGATAATCCCATTGAATATATTACGCACATGTTCTATTAAACTTCTAATGGTCGCAAACATTAATTACTATATTGTCTATAAAATATACGAAATTTAGAGTGTAATCATAAATTTGAAATAAAATAATAAGTCAATTAAAAGTAATTTAAGCGAAAAGTACATTTTGTCATTTGAGATTGAACGCGATAATATTAATGATACGATGGGCGTTTGAGGATTTTTCATTATTAAAATTATATTATTATCTGCAACGACTTGTGCCTTTCACGAACGAGTTGAAATTTATAACAGACTGATACGTTTCTTTTAATATAAGTACGAGAACTTTCGATTTCATAGGAAGATCGAATTTTTTTTTTAAATTAGCTCGAATTCCACAAGTTAATATTTTTACAACCGATTTTACAGCTCGTTAACGCTATAAAAAATTCTTCTTCGATTAATTATTCGCGTAAGTTATGGGTCGTCCGAATTTCATCTCGGTGCGTATGTAAAACAACGAGCGACCAAAGTACGAAGGACTTTCAACGGGACTCTAGCCGCCACGAGAAAAAGATCCTACAAATAATGAATAAATGAGGAGACTGACCGGACGATAGTTCGTTGGCCCGTAAACGGGCACAGGCTGATGATATCCATGAAACTTGGAGGATCCCCTGGACATGGCTGTAGATAATCCAATGATGTCGCCGAGCAGTTGATTCGTCACTACCGGTGCTAATGACTTGGCCCCGGGCCCGGCAAATACGTAGCCTCCCCTGTACTCGGCCCTCTTCAGGCGGCTCTGATCGGGCGACTGGAGGCCCTCCTCCTCTATCGCGACCGTCAGTGGCTCTGCTGGCTTGGGCCCAGGCTCCAGGAGACCTCCGCTGGCCTCAACCAGCGATTCCGTACTATTGAACAATTGCAGGAGCTCGCTCGCGTCCAGTGGAATTTGCAAGTTATGGCGAAGCGTCGCGACGGTCCTTTTGGTCGGATTCTTATTTAAATTAGATCGCCGATAAGCTGCAAGCCTTTGCAGCGGAGTCTCGACCTCTGATATAAAGCCCGTCTTATTCGTCGAGGAATGGCTCGTCGACGCGCCTAAAGCGACAACGAGCAATATCCCTACCTGCGTCAGTTAAGCCAAATTAGTCTTTTTAATTTTTTTTTTTTATATTGACCTGCGGCTTCGATAAGCATTAATTATAATTAACAACAACAGCTACGTACGCTAATCCTGGCAATTTTTCAGCCTGGCAATATATATATATATATATATATATACTAAGCTTATCGGCAAAATTGCATCCACCTCACTGCTAGTGCAAATTTACCAACTGATTACAAAGTTACATAAAATTAATGGTGTGTCGATTCGATGTTGGATTGCATTATTTTTATTTTATGGATTCACATTTTTTTTTTTAATTGACAATTTTAAATAATTTTGTCCGCTGAATAACTCAAGCTGATAGTATTGTAATCAAAATTTCCATAATAATGCTATCGTACAATTGATACATAAATAATAATATTTAATTTTATTTTCAGAACTTTTATGCAATTGATAAAGTCCAAGTAAATCTTTTGAATAATAGTTAAATTCACCTTTTACGATATATATTTTTTATGATTTTTATACAAAAAATTATAAATAAAAACCAATGTGCTCAAAACACAAATATAAATGTAAAATGTAACGCATTGTCTACTTTTGAGTTTACTAGTAAAAATAATACAAGAGTAAGCAGTGTTTATTCTTTTTTTTTATAAATTATAAATAATAATAATAAACTAGTCCATTCGACGTACTATCGTATTTATCAAGTTATAACATTAATTTTAATGTAATTTTTTTTATAAGGCAATACGTTATTAAAAATTAAAAGGGAACAAATCTATCAATTTGTAAAAACATATCGTCGGTAGCTTATATTATTTTGTTGCAGTGATTACAGATGCATATTATTATTATTTATGGATGAAAGTAGTTTGAAAATGCGTGAAAATAGTTGTTTGCTCGTTATATATATATTTATATTGTATATATGTATGCAAGTCTATATGTACGTATAAATGTGCACCTTTTTTTTTATAAAAGTGTGCCCGTCCTGTGGATGTTCTCGCGCGTTAATTCTTAGCGAGAAAAGTCCCGATGTGGTAGTTTTGCTTCGCATTTAAATTAGCATTTTTTATTCTTAATCATTCGTAATCCCTTCCTCGTCGCCTAATATCATTATTGGAAAGTCAAACTTCAAACGATTTTTCCCAGTCACGTATGAATCAACGCGTATGAATTTTGAAGCCGAAATGCTTTTCTTTCTTTTTATAAAAGTCAAATTTTAAAAATGCTCGGGCTAAGTACGCATAAGACCGATGCGTCTCTGCGATGAGAATTTTGTTATTAAAGAATGTTCGTCTTAAAACAGAAAGGTAATGGTAATTGCTTTGCGTCGATTGCCATTCATGCCTCAGTGCATCGACTCGATGATGTTTGATGCACTTGGCTTCACATATCGTAGTTTAAAGTGAAAAAAAAAGAAAAGCGACACAAACAGTGCTTTTAGACTAGCGTTCACGAATTAATGCACATGTCGACGTTTCCTTAATGGCTTTACTACGTGCCTTTCTCTTGTTTATACACCTTTTGCCGTTAATACTTTCGTCGGTAAAATTGTATAATATTGTACGCGAACTAATAATCGATGTTAATTTTCCATTTTTTTAATGAAATTCTTAATGGAAAAAAAACAATAATAAATAGTTTTATATTCTAACTGTTAAAAACGTGTTCTAAGTAAAATTCACTTAAAAAACAATGTTTACCCAAATTTTTCAAGAGTCATTATAAAATGTTAAAATATAAAATAGAAAATTAATAAAACGTCGAAAGTAAACAATTCCATACTACTTAAATTATAACTTTATTATTAATATTAATTTAGCGACTCGCATTAATATGGACATATATAATTAATATGCGTCTAAACATTAGCAATTGAAAACAATGAAGAACTAATTTGACTATAATATATTTCTGTAAAGTGTTTTAAAAATTTACTATTATTTTCAAGTGAGATTAATACATATCGATAAGAATATATATATATATTAATGTAAGCATGAATAAGTACATACTTATATGTTGTATTACTATGATTATCATGAAATTTATAAATAATGTTGATGCAAAATTTTTATATTGTTTTATTATATTTGAAAGTGTGCGATTGTTGCTCTTAGTTGATACAATTTAAATATTTAATTATCTTACGTTCTTTATATGACTATCCAATAATTTATTACTGGATTATTAAATACATTGAAAAATAAATGAATGACTAAAGAGTCGTTTAATATTCCAAATTATAATGCAATAAATCAATATTTCTTTTCATCGATCTTAATTTAAATATGGCTCAATATCATGTAAATATTCGTTTTTTTTCATAAAGAAACAGTTCATCTATACGGTAAATTTATAAAATAAATGAGAATTACATCAAAACTTTAAAAAATAAGCATGCCAATATTAACAAAAGTCAAACTGTAAAGAAACTCTCGATTACAAGTTAGTGCGAAGCTACAACCTTTTACCGTCACAGAGTGTAGAGAATTTTAGTTAATTGAAATATGTGGTCTTTGTAAGGGAAACATATTTTGAAAAAGTGGTGCCAAAATATGAATCCTCGTGTCCACTTATAGAATCACCTGCATTTTTTACAAAAAAATTTTTATCATCGATAAGTAATATTTTCAAATGTCGAATTTTGAGTGTAAGCGGTCAAAATTAAAAAAGAAAAAAATACATATATTCCTCGTTAAATATTTTACCTTCATGTTAGATTTTTTTGATTGGCTCAAACTCACGCACTCTCACTACAGATACTAATCGGTTTCATTCTTATTTTCTGCCTTTATACTCACTCCCACCTCTAACCAGTTACTTATTCGCCGTTCAATTTTGTGCCCTTTCAAACTCTATCATTAATACAATTTTGAAAGTAACCTTTAATAGAAGCAAGCGCAATATAAAAATGTGCGAAATTATATTAATGGAATACAGAGCATTATAATTAATATAAGTAAGCTATTCTTAAAGATCCTCGCTTATGAATATTGTATTGCGATTGGATTCGCAAGCCAATTTTACGCGAATTGACTGGAATTCTTTTCTCATAAATATTTTCTTTTTAATTTCTAAATTAGGATTAAATCTAAGGCAACTTAATTAGAAAAATTCATTAAACGTTATAGCAATTATTTTTTATTTGATGCGTGTCATTAGACGTTATTAAACTAATTTTTTGCAATTTGAAAAAATAATCTTTTGAAATTTCACAATTATTAGCGCAAATTGTAAATTTTATTTCAAGTTTAATATTGTTTCACTTAATTAAATGAATAGCATCGCTTCGGATCATCCCTAACAAGCTATAATGATTTGCATAATAATGCTAATGATAATATGCATTTATTTTCTCTAATGTTTTCAATGTAAACGTACCGCGATTCTTCTTATTTTACTGTTAATAAGCCTATTATGCTTTTTTTCTTTTTTAAAAACACGTTTATGATATTCTCTGCAGAATTACGTAAGTACTGAGACCTAAATTACGTTGTTGGGGATCATTTTATTTCAAATAAAAGCGAAATTTAATCTAATACAAAGTTTCTACTCCATACGAAGAAATACTGTAAGTTCTTTGAAGAACAGTCATTATTTTAATATAGAAAGTCATGATATGAGAAAGCATATTATTTTTTTAAAGTATTTAAAGCTCTTTCCGTCAAGTTAAATAATAAATTAGTTTAAAAGAAATTTATTCACAGGAAATTAGTTCATAGGAAATTAATTCGAAGGAAGGCATACTGTGTTCTGTTACATTCGCATAAATTATAAGCCGTATAATTTTTATTCGTATTATTGTATTGTTATTATTAATAGAAATGTCGTCTCTAATATGTCATTTACTCCTTGTTAGCAGGTGCAAACACACATTTAGATTCAATATAATTTTTAATAAACATAAACTACATTTTTAATCACAATTTACGGTTTTTATAAATTAATTAGCATAATCTGGTTTATGTCTAGTGTATCATTAGAACATAAACTTTAAAATTTTTAAATTCTTACAGCTGATCTTTTAATTGTATACCTAACTTCTAATTGATTGTTAGTAATAAAGGAATAGCAGTATATTCTCAGCGGTAATTCTCAAGAGTTTTTTATAAAAAAAAAAAAAATGTAACTATTGATCTATAACTGTTGAATGGAAAATTAAATGCCTCATAATAGAGAAGGAAAAAAATTATATTTGATCATTTTTTTAACTGCCTATTTTAAATTAAATTGCAATAGTGCTGTTATAGTCTTTTGCTTTTTAAATATTTCGCATACAATCGATAGTTTCGACCATCAATAGATAGTTTATTATCTTTGTTAATATTTATAATAGAATAATTTAAACAGAATTTTAATTTTATTGCTTCGGTAAAAAAATAAATTGAACACTCTTCTAATTTAACGACGGTAAATATTTCAACGATTATTGTGTTGCTTTTACAGCTTTTGTTAGTATAATTATTGACTCGTTTCAAATTCCCGTGACTTCTATTATTATTCTACCAATTATAAATGGACATTAACCAGTCAGTAATCTACTTGTAAATTACATTTTAATGTATCAAATTCATTTTAATTTTTATCGAAAATAAATTATTATAATTCTTTTTTAATTAATATTGTAATGAATTAAATATACACGTATAATATTGTAATGTTATATCCTAAAACAATTATAAAAATTTGAGAATTATAAGGCTTATAATCTTCTCGGTCAGAAATTTTATAATTAAACAGATTAACTTTACGCGGATAAAAATATTAATATCTGTCTTCAGTCTTTTGATAAATTACAAATTTTGGAATTACTACCATAATTAATCAATAGATGGTAATAAAGTCGTTTTTAACTTTGGCATATAATTTACTTTGAGTAGTTCTTATTCTTAGTTTTCTATTTATATTGGTATCGAACTATACAAATTTGTATTAAAATTAAAACAAAAAGATAAATTAGTGCTACTCGTATACGATACTCCATGGTATATGTAAAATTTATATAAATATACAATAATATGCACAATTCTCTTTAAATTACACACACGATATTTCGGTATCCAAAAAGAAAATATATTATGTCAGAACTATGTACATTGAATAGTAACGATGCTCTAAGCTCACTTATGAATTATGGAAGTTTTCCATTTTCGTGTGAAAATAATTACGATTTCCCTCTCTGCTACGAATTATTGATTATTTATTGAATTGTTTAATTAGAGCTTACGATAATTTTTCGTATAATGTCTTTAGATTAATTTCTGAAAAAATTATACGAGTGTAAAATTATTTTTTTTTATTGGAAAAATGGCTTATATATCGTTATATATTTAGCTTTGAGAGCTTCTTAATCAATTTGAGGGCTTTTGTAAGTGTATTAGGTAATAAAGACTGATTTTTAAGCTTTCTTCATTCCGATTCCGAGTTTTCAAATATTTTCAAAACTGTATGACATTGAAAATATAATAGAGCCTAAGCCCTGAAGTATACAGTCCTTGGTTAAATTCACAAGTAAAATAAAAATTAAAAAAAAAAAAAAACAAAAAAAAAAAAAATTATTGCCTCAATGTTGAATTAAGAAAGTTGACAGTCTTGTTGCCGTTTAAGGATAAATTCGTATAATTAGCTTTATAGAGCCAGAAGCCATAAAATATGAATATCTAAATTGGGCAAAGACGCCGCGTGACTACTTGAGAAAATCCCTACTATTGTTAAGTTAGGAACTATAAGCTCTTTAATTGCCTATTGCTGCTGTTCATTTGTATATTTAAGTGTCCGTTTGCCTCGGGGCACTCGTGTTGGTCGTCGTTTGCCAGTCGTTCAAAAGCCACGTTAACGTAAATATATATATATAAGAAGCTTTCGCATTCGTTTGCGGATCGCCAGTAATGAGTCTAGAGATTACCTATTGTTTTTCCAGTAATTTATTTTCGACTGAAGCCAATTCGACCGCCATCTTTTCTTTGTTCTCCTCGCAATGCTCACTGTATAAGCAATAATTTTACTCATCGGATACTCTGGCTAATTTTACCAATTAATGAGTGCGCTAACGTCGCGAGATGAAAGATTAACTTTTATGTAAATGCATAAAAATTACGTGAGTTATTTCGTGAAGAAACATTGTTAACTGTACAGTAATGCCAATAAATGTCTGTAAAATGCCAAGGAATTCCAAGCTGCCTTACATTGTTATCATTTTAAGTTTGGTAATTTTTTTTTATTTGTTAAAATTACTTATCATCGCCTTACTCGTTCTTTCATTTTTATTTATACAAGTTTTTCTTTTCTTTTTTTCTTTTTTCTTTTTTGCTTGCTTCCAATCACTGTTTAACGTTATATGACTAACAGTAGTAACTGGTTAATAAATCAATATTTTAATTGGACTTAAATTTATATATATATATATATATATTGTATATTTTATGCTAATCAAACGATGCTCGATTCATTAATCGCAAAGCATTAAAAAATTACATCGACGGTAAGACAAACATAGTTAAGACAACTTTTATGTCCGTATATTTTAAAAAAAAGTTCTTTATCAAGATCGTTTTATAAGCCAACTATAATGAGCTACGTTTTTATGTAATAATGGTAACATTGTCACTTTTATCGAGTACCTTCTTATTATAAAATTTTTCAGGAATAAAATTTAAAACGCTCGCAATCTTTTATCTTTTAAAAGCAAAAATATTGAAAACTTACTGCAACGGAAGCTTAAAATATTTTTGTATTTTGAATTCGTACAATTCAATTGAATTTTGATATAAAAACGGCAATTATACAATTGCATCGTCGCAAAAATCTATCAGAAAAAAGCTTAATATAAAGATAAGCGACATCTTATTTCAAGTATAATAAACGTAGTATGTAAAATCTTGGTAAGACAATAGTCTGGGAATTTCCAGCAATGAACGCTCGCCATATTCAATGCCATTCGATTTGTATATTTTTTACGTCAGTTAATTCGAATGCGTTAGTCGAATCATAGCAACTAATTTTCGAACACAATTCATTACCATTACGACGCGGTATCAGAAATAAGTATATACTTAAATTAATTTACATATTACGGATTCGAGTAGCCTTAACGAATACGGCCTCTCTAAATTTAAGCCCAGTTATAAGAGTCGATCTAGTAAGGCTGAATCATTTTATCAGTGACAGGCTTGTGTAATGATATTTTTTTTTTTTTCTTTTTCTTTTTCTTTTTCTCTACAATCCTAATGACATAAGAACTTTTGTATTACAAAAATTAACCGTAATTCTAGTAGCCCGCCCAGAGTCTAATTTCAATACTTGTACTTTCTCCAGTATAAAAGACACTTTGAACGCATGCACTTACCTAACGCTGCTCGTGCGTTTGCGTGGATTGTAAGATTTTCTTAAAGGATTCTAAAATGCTTGCAAATCTTTCTAGCTTACAAATGCAAGCACAGGACAGCCACACAAGTGGTACGATGCTAATATTGCCAAGAAAAACGTGTCGCATTCGGCCTTTCCTCAAAAAATAGAAGTCCTAGAGTACGCTTCAACTCAGGGTTTAATTTTAACTAATAATAATTATGGTGAGTATCTAACGGTAAATCATCGATTGAAATTCACAATAATAATAATAATAATAATAATAATAACAAAGATTTCTTTGGCAAATTAAAATAATGCCTTTATTGATAACGTACAATCATTATTGCATTGCAAAAGTAATATGCGCGCAAGGTTTTATGCGACAATACAATATCTTTATAGAATTTTTAGCTGTCAAACTAATAATTGTATCAGTTTTGAAAAGTCGACCGTTCTTATTTTTAAAATTAGACTCGCGGACTTATTTAATTATGAATGGCAAGATTTTAGTTGCCGTGCAATTATAATTTCAAGAACTTTTTATTATTCAGAAGTAGCTGTAAATGACGAAAATGTTACCAGCAGAATAGATGGTAAAATCATTTTCCCATCGGATGATATGTCCATTCAACTGCAAAAGTATATTCCAAAACCCTCCCCTAACTGTGAGAATCTAACATTTTGCGAAAGCATTCTGAATTATCCAAACGATTTAGTAGACACTGCTTTAAGAATGAACAAGGATTTGAAATTCTATCCTGGAGTAGATATAGTACGTATAATTAAAATTTTTAGACACTCTTTTGCTTTCTAGATTTACCTTTGATGTATACAACAGTAGCCTTTAATCGTTAATGGCGTTTTTTTAAATATTAAAAAAAAAAAAAAAAAAAAAAAAATATCATCAGTATCTTTATAAGTATCGATAATCATTGATTAAAATCATCCACGCCGAATGTCTTGTAGGTACCTGATGTCGTATATCGAGTTAATGCACCGCAAGAAGATTATGCCTTGTGTGATTCTAAAGTAAGCTGTGTTTATTGTACCTTATCATTTAAGACTTAATGCCGATTTTTAAATTAAAACACCAATCGAGTAAAGTATCAATTTAAGTGCGCAAAAATTTAATGAAATCTTTCTCAATTCTCTAAGTACGTTTCTATCTCGTGCATTACAAACAATTGTAAATTAAAGTGTCGCGTGTTTTGTAGTATTGGTATATGGCCACCAGCAATGAATAAAAAACAAAAAAGACGGACAATGGAACAAAAAATACAATGGAGAGAAAATATTTTGTTTTAAAGCTTATATTTTCACTTTAATGCAATGAAGTTCGATCAATTGTCAACAATTCTAATGTAATTATTATTCGCGTTAAGTATTGAACAAAATAATAAAAATTTATGGGAACGCAGTTTCAATACCTTAAGCCACAATTATTTTTAATGACTGATTCCATTTGTATTTATTTTCGTGATTTTTATTTTATTATATAATTTTTTGTATTTTTTACATTTTGATTAAGCATACTAAATTTATATTTACCTTTTATCTCTGTCTCCTTCACTATTCATAATTAAGGGAATTATTAAAAAAAAATTAATGCATACGTGTATGTCTACACATATATGCATACGCATACATGACAATGGTAATGAGAAAACTTTGTTTAATTATCGAACCATTCAAAACAAAATTCTATTAGCATCTCTAACGAGTCTGTTTGTTTTTTAATTTTATTTTTAATGGCCGAAAATTTTCAACCAATTATTCATAATGTTCCCTTTACTCTATAACATGCGATTATTACTATATTTATGACTGCATTTATAATTCATTCTCATAATATCCTTTCGGAGTCATCCTTTTGCTCGGACTATGAAACACCCGAATTAAAATTTTTCCCAATAGGTGGTAAACTCGTTCGCACTTATATCTAAGAGTATTTAGAAAATCCCGTGCAGCTTTGCTCATAATTCAAATTGCTTATATTTCTCAAATATTTTGTAATAATACAATGCTTTATAAGTTGGTAACTCCAAAAATCTCAGAATTCCTTCGTCAAATTTACCGTTTGGTCCATATTCAATCTCACCCTTAAAGAAATATAAAAATTTTCCAACTTTATTACAACCGTTATTTGAGTTAATTTAAAAAATAGCTCCAATATTGGGTGATATATTGAAAAAAATCTGATCACATTCAATATTGTAGGAAATGATAATTTATCCAAGAGCTGCAAAAAATAAGGATAAAGAATGGATCTTCATCATAAATCACGGAGAATTTACACAAAGTGTAAGAGTAGAAACATGTGGGTATGTATATTGACTTGAACAGATATTATTTTTATTATTAATACCATATTTATTCAGATTCTATTCGCGTTATTTTTACTGATACATTTTTTATAATCTCACATGTGGTCTTAATATACACATATATATATATATATATACTAGTGCTGGCAAATGATATAAACAATTGATTCTAATACATATAGTGCCAATATGCTTTAATATTCCGTTTCTATTTCCGTTTCATTAATTAAACATTCAAATCAACCATTGCAATTATTACAATAAAACGTCTTTGTTATCCAAATTTAATTTTCCGAAAATGATTAATTAACAATTGAAAAAAAAAATATTTTTTTATATATATATATATGTATATATAATGCAAACAATTTTTTTTTTAGAGAAGAAAATAGTCCGTGCAATTTAGTCGATGGCTTTGCTGAGGGTTATAAAACAACGTGTAAGCAAAAATATATTTACAGAGAATTAATGTCTGTCTCCATTAGCGGTCAGATAAAACCAGAAATATTTAGATTTCCCGTAAGCTGCTGCTGTCACGTTAAATTTACAGGAAATCCCCTCGTTCGCATTGGTGTTGGTACGACAAAAAAAACGAATCTCCAGTCAACGAGCAAATAATTATCAACTGGTACTCCTATACCTTAATTCTGTGCCTTAATTCACTTTGACAAAATATTTGCGCCATTATTGTAGGGCATTATTCACACGTACGTGTATATATATATATATATGTGTGTGTGTGTGTGAAGTTAATATATTAATTAATATGTCTTTGTATATAGGGTAATGATCAACATAATGCACGCTGGTGCTTGTCTTTATAATTTACATTAAATTATCTATCTTTTTTCAAATTAATTAGAATAAAAAGTTATTGATTTTTTACTATAGAGACCATAATGCACATCGCTTAATCTCTGCAAGCTGATACAAAAATAACAAATCCAAAGCTATATATTTCAAAATTACAATTGAAAAAAATACGTACCTGTTAAAACACGTACGAATACAACGTGTGCGATAGAGTTAAAATTTACATTGTATAATTATTGTGCCAAAATAATTATTTTGCGTTATAATGATTGTTAAATAGTAAGTATAAAGACTGGCAAACATCACATTGAAATGCTTAAGGTACACGGTTAAGCAGCAATCACATTTTTGTTGTCAATCTGAGCGACAAAGTTGAATAAAAACTTATCACCATTGGCTACAGCACTTTTATATCGCTATTTTTATCAACTTAAATATTGTTATACTGTTTGTAATCAACGCTAACTATTCATGTTTTTAAAATATCAACATTTAATCCTTGCAAAATTGTATATATCTAAATTCCGATAATTAGTAAATGTAATTTTATACTAAAATGATAATGACGCAAACATCTGATCTTCAATTCCGTTATAATAATCTTGCTATGTTCCTATTGTACATGTATATGTACAATATGAAAAAATTAGATTTTTACATTAGCTACCTTGTGTTCTCTACTCTAAAATCTTAAATAAAACTAGTCGATAAAACACAAGAAATGCAAGATGAGACGTAAATGCCCGCAAATTGAAAATCATTATTTCGGGCGTCGCTTAGGATACATTTTTGGGTACATGTATAATACAATATTTTCACCATTACTATATAAAAAGATACAAAATGAAAAACCTATGCTCGACTACTACTTTTGTAAAAACTCTAGCAGATCTTTCTGCTGAAAATGTATGTGCATATTATAACATTCTATTTTATAAATTTAAGATTCTGCATTGTAAATAAAACTGTCAATTTAACAACCAACTCTCTCTCTCTCTCTCTCTCTCTCTCTCTCTCTCTTTCTCACCGTGTCGAAATTTCTACATCACTTTACAACCTTTTTTTTTAGCTTATTTAATAATAAATGATTTTAATCCCCTAGGATTTCTGAATTTAACCCAACATTTTGAAGGGCATTCGAAGCTACGAATAATTAATAGCAGTATCAATTAATATCAATAGTTTATAACTATACTATTGTACGGTAAATACATAATTTTTATATATAGTTATTTAGATAGATCAATAATGGATAAAAAAATTTCATAAATTTTATACTTAACATAATTTTATTACTTAACTAAAAATCACAATAACAAAAATTTTACAACTATATAGTACTTAAAAGTAAAAAATCGAATTCATTAAACTAAACAATATTTCTTTATCTTATCATTATCATAATAAAATAAAATAAATATTGTACACTTATAGCTTAACATTCATAACGAAGTCACCAAAATTATTCCAAGTGTGGCCCCAATTTACTGGATTACCTTGTTTGGCCCATGGTAAATTTCCTGGTTGTACAACAGTAGAGTTCAATTTTAATAATTCTTCTTCGAGTTCATTAACTATTTCAGGATGCCTAAAAACATAAGCAATCAGAAAGGCTACAAAATTAGTTATTGCCTAATAATTAATCATTGAACGTTATATAATATTATAATTTTAAGATTTATAAAGAAAATTATTAAATTACTTAATTTATCATTATAAAGCAAACAATCATATTCGTTTACAACTTATAATAAATATGAATTCAAAAAATAATATTTCTAAAATTTAAACAGGTTACTAAAATGAGTATTTTCATATACCCCAGTTTAAAAGTTATTAAAAAAAACTGAACAACGGGTTCTTATTGATAAAAAATGAAATTATAGAGCAAAATAGTATGGCAAGTAAAGCCAAGATTATAAACGACATCAAAAATTAGCAAATAAATCAATTGTGCACGTAATTAGTAATTAGTTACATTGACGTATGTAGTATTCAAAAAAAAAAAAATTACGTACTACTCTTACGTATATATATATATATATATTAAAAAAAGGACATATAAATTTACATACTTGCTGGCTAAGTTTTGTTTTTCACAAGGATCCTGGTAAATATTGAATAGGCATGTTGCCTTCAATGGATTACAGGGACTTTCGCTAAGCGGGTGCGAATGGCAGTCTATCGTCGCACTGTTACGCAATTTTAAGACTTTCTCCGAATTCAATTGGAAACCTAAATTTTTCAAAGCCTTAGCCGCAGGAGAGGTTTCGATGGTGCTTAAATTATAATGGGAGTCGCGCCCTGAGGGACCATACCATTGGTCCCATTTGCCATCGTACGTACTGCCTGGAAATTAAGCGCACAAGTCCATTTATAAAATTAATAATACCAAGATGGATCATTGTATAAATGTAAGAATTTTCTGGTTATACTTTTCAACTTTACTTTATTCCACGCCTACTTGATTGCAATTTGATACATGCGGTATCAACACTACATGCGGTTGAATTAAAAGTCTCCGTGCATTCGTAGATATAGGAAATAGCATTTGTTTTAATTAAATGCACGAATGTAATCTATTTATTAATGGATGATGGATTGAGAATTATTGTATTATTATAAGAACGAAAGGTTTTTTAATTCAGATTCATCTCTCGTCGTTACAATAGAGGAGTTTTTGCTTCCGCGCAATAACGAATCGCAAATCTATTTACATAAAGTACAGTCCCGTAATTTTTATTTCATACGGACGAATGGAATTTACAATTCATCGTCTGCTACTTACGCAATGCAACATATCGAAGCACATCCTATGTAATTTTCTAAAAGATAAATGTGCGCGCGCGCGGTAAAGTCTTAAAAACCGTATTCGAATGAGCGCCCATACCTTTAATGATTTTCCAATCATCTATTGTGATGGAGGCGATTTTGTTAACGTTGTCAATGTTATGGAGGATCTTCGTTCTAGGTGATTTTTTCTTTTGCTTCAAAGCATCCCATATATCTAGGCCGTCTATGCCCGTAATAGGATGTGGATATCCGCCAGCGGCTGACAATAAAGTTGGCAACCAGTCGGTAATGTGAAAGGTCTGATTTAAAACTTGTCCGGAACCGGGTAAGCCCATCGTCCAAATCAGCCCAACGCCACGCACTCCACCTTCATAATAATCCAATAGCCGTTACGTAATGTGCAGTTTTTTTTTGTTTTTTGAAATATCTTCGAGCCCATTTTGGAGCGCGTCGAAAGTTAAATCGGATACCTTCGAATAAAGTATTCTTGACGCCTCGCAGTGGCCAATTGGAGGCGGCATTAAGATTGAACCCTTCAGCTGGACCACCGTTATCCGTCGAGATAATAATAATACTATTTGAGAGCATGCCTTTCATTTCTAATGCCTCTACAACCTTACCAACGGATGAGTCCATCACTGTTGCTATGCCTTTGGAAATTACGGGCCGCGTTAGAAATATTGAAATAACTCTTAATTATCTTATTTATCTATTACAAATTATTCTTTACGACTAGGAGGAAGCACGCCATCTGCGTACTAAAAAATAACAAATAAAAAGGAAGAGGAGGAGGAGGAGGAAGAAAAGGCAAAACGCAAGAATACACTAAAACTAGACTTGGATTAAAAAGATTGAATTGTATTAAACCAATTTCAATCAATGCAATCGTGGAGGAAAAATTACCTATCCGCTCCGATTGTATTATCGATCTTTACTTACCGGCAAAGCGCCGTCTTTTGTAATCAGATATGTTTATTTTATCGACGACTTCATCGCTCACGGGCAGGGGATTGTACGGATTCCCCGAATGTACTGCCGCGTGTGAAATGTAGAGGAACATAGGCTCGCTAACATTGTGGCCGTTTATCAATTTAACAGCCTCCTTTGAGAATACGTCCGTTGAATATTGGCCGTGCAAATCCCAAGCAGGCTCCAGATTCCGCCTCATGTCCAATCCCCAATAGGGCTGCAATGAACGTCAACGAAACTTACTCGTCGCTTGCCTATGAACGAACGATACTACGACGGGGAGAATTTCGCACTGACGTGGCCTGCGTTATTATTATTATTATTATTATTATTAAAGTAATGGCCTATTTAAGTTCGCAACGCATTGGACTTTACCGGGCCAGCGTGGCCAATTATTAGCATTCTTGGGTTTAAGAAAAAATATCACCACGTGAAAAATACCTCTTCGACGGCAGTGTGATCGAAGTAATCATGGTGACCGGTCCAATATCCCAAGTGGGTATCGAAGCCTCGATAAGTCGGCGTGTACTCTTTTTTATAAAAGCCGAGATGCCACTTGCCGACGATGTGAGTCCTGTATCCGAGCTCTCGCAGGTACTCCGGCAACAGCTTCTCGTGCAAAGGCAAGCCCCGGGGTTCTGCTCCTTTCAATACCTACAGATTGCATCGTTACAAATTTTATTGAAATGCAAATACAGGCGGCAGCTACACAAGCGCGTAGGGCACGCGAGTTAATTTCGTCCCTACGCTCTCGCACCTTTGTACGGTTCAAAGATTTGCCGATATCGACGCCCGGTTACGAGGAATAGTTTGGATGCTACTTTAATACCGTTTGTTACCAACCAGACCGTTAAGAGCGAAGAGGCCCCCAAGTTACCAGAGAATTAATTCGACAAAAATCTTTATGCCAAAGCAACGCGTACTTATGCGGACGCGCGTTTGTCAAGCATTATAAATAAAGTACACTGTCCATTGTGTCCAGGAATCAAGGTACGCCACGGGCCAAATACGAAGATTCGTCTCTTTTGCAATGGATGCTCGAACGAACGCTGAGCTCGGATTCTTACCGCCGCAGCCATAAGGTGCCAATAATGACTACGCAATAGTGTACTACGATGGCTAATGAGGTACCCCGTATTTAAACAAGCCGCCATAGAAGGCGTAGAAGAGAACGAGAACGGTGGCACCTTTCTTCAACGTCGAGTCTTAGTCGCCGAAGGGTTCGTTCTTCGGGAACCTAATTTACCTCTCTCAAGGTCGCATCCGCTCTACGGCACTTGCCCATCGTGTCCGTTGCTTATGACGCGCGGATAGGAAGCGAGTGACACCGATGTGGAATAAACAAGACGCGCATCCGATTAACAGCGAGAACGAAATAAATAGAAATAAATAGAAATAAACAGAAATAAACAGAGATAAACAGAAATAAATAGAAATAAATAAATGAATTTGTCATGGTTGACGCGCACTCACGCGTGCACACGGACAATTCAAATTACCCCTTGCTGCATTCCCGTATGAATCGGATACTTCCCAGTCATGAAGGCACTTCTCGAAGGTGTACAGATCGGCGTCACGTAATATTGATGCAATATGAATCCACTATAAGCGAGTGCATCGATGTTAGGTGTTTGTATTTGACCCGATCCGTGGAATCCAACGTCGTTCCAACCCTTTAAAAATATCGATCGATGCCAAACACGAGTCATTAAAGCACTTAAATTAAGGCTGTTTTATTATAATTTTTCACGGGAATTTTTTTCTTTCAATTTTAGCAATAGCGGCAAAGCTATTTTGATTGCCAAACATAAATGAACGAGTAGAATACGAAGGTAAAAATGTAATTGCAATGTAATTATTTATTTTAAAAAGCATTTTTTTAAATATACGTGCAATAGTGGCTCTGTTAAATGCTTCTAAATTAAATACTCAAAGCTTTAAAAAGCGTCGATGAGAGAGTTTAATTTTGTTGAAATTCCATCTCGCTTCTCGATCATGCTGTATTGATAAATTAATTAATAGTAAACCTGTGCGCTTAATTGGAAAACAAGTTAATTCAATATACCATAATAGTGACTAGACGCGATAACTACAGTTATTGTAAACACTTTATAATTACCAAATCATCGACCATAATAAAAATGATGTGCGGTCTAGCGTTATTGGCAAAAATCACATGTCCAGCGTTTATAACGGCCAGCAGAATTAATAACTTTGAGGCCATAATTATCGAATCAAGCGACAAGCCAGAAAGTAATGATTTTAATAAAATAGTTAATAATCCAGAAAAGCGTATAAAAATTAATGCTCAACACTGCGATCGAACTTTTTACTGTACTTATACTTGGTTTACGAAAAATACCCTCCAAAATAAACGTAAAGCTTCTATATCGATTACGCGCAAGAATACACGATACATGCTTAAGAAATCAACTTCTTGTTTGTTTCCTTCAACAATCTGTTATTGAGTGAAGTTTATGAGATAATATACGTATGTAAGAAGGAGAAGGGGAGAAAAATAACGAAAGTTTGTGGGCACTATCATTTTTACAACGACGGTTAAACTAGATATGTAATTCCCTAAAAAAACTTCAGATAGTAAAAATTTTAATTTTTTCCTATTTCTACATCAATAGTGTCTTTTAATTTAAAATATACGGCTTAATTTAAAATCTTCAATGCCTAGTAATTCATTCAAATTTCATAGCTCCTAACTCGTTAACCTCGTTAAAATTAGTCAAATAAAAAAAAAAAAAAAACCTAGTTAAAAATAATAATTTTTATTGAGCATTTTTAATTTATGTACATAATGAAATCAAATGTTTCATTTATCGTTTCGTTTTTGGTAGTTTTTGAAAATTCTTTTAAAACGATGCTTCCTACGTATTTAGTAAATTATAATATTCAATTTACTTTTAATTAAATTTTAACTTATCATTAGTGATAATTAGCTTAGTTTACTTATCATTTGCGATGGTTCAAATAGTTGTAAATCATGTTTTCATTTATAAATACATACACATGTACATAAATAGATACACACATACATAAATAAATACAAACATACGTGAAATTAATAAACAAAAAAATAACAATTTTTTCGCATTGTAAAAATATTCTTTGCAGCCAAAAATCGTAATTTGAACATGTTAGAATTATATAAGAATCATATTAAAATCATTGAATATAAAAAAGCATTATCATTGCCCGGCAAATTGCTTTCAGTACTTAGATTATAAAACTTTTACCTTTTATCTATTTGAATTATAAATTTTAGTATATTCTTAAAATAAATTAACCATTTTATTACAAATATGTGTATAATTTACGTTTGGGTTCTTTAGAATATATCTTAATCACTGTGCAATCATAAATTGAAGCCCTCGTCGTTTCAATACGAATCTCCAAAATGAGTTTATCTTTCGAGTCTCAGCATTTAAATCAACAATTTTAATTCCTACAGATAATGTAAAATAATGTAAATAAAGAAATTTAATTTCGTAAGACAATAACTTATTCGGTGATGGCGACCATATGAATCTACAACATCGCTTACGAATAACGTCTAGCGCATAAAAAAATCATTTCTCATTTATCATTAAAACCTCGTAAATAAGTCTTACTTTATCTCGAAATTTGTAGATCAAGATGTAGTTCTTAGAAAATACGATTATCACCAGAGACCAGAAAAAAAATGGAACATAATATTTGATAATAGTAGTCATTATGTATGTATATGTATATATATATATATATATATATATATATCAACCATAATAGATAATTCTGAATTCGAGAGAAATTATAAAACTGCGTCCAAATATCAACTCCCCTAGATAAAACGACCTTAAACATTTTGCGATATTATCATAATTTTAAGACAAAAGCATAGATAAAATCCGTTACCATATCACCTGTACAAAATTAACGAGTAAATCTTTACAAATAAATCTATTGACTATCGTTACACTGCTTATTTATCCATTTTCGTAAATATGATTCATTACGCTAATTTTTCTCTTAATTAATAAATTCAATGTTCCGGCGTTTCTTCATTTTTTATTTTTTATTATTAAAGGAGTCACAATACTAATTATATATATATATATATATTAATTTTTGGCATAAGAGACGTGTTTACGATGTCATTCGAAAAGCATCAATTAAAAACAAAGTTTGATTTTATATTTATATTCTATGGATAAATTGTACAGGTGTATGTCTTGAATTGTTCATAATTGCCTTAGCTTGTCTTTTTTTGTTTACCATTATTGAACATTATTTTTTTCGAATCAAACGTTTACAACTTAAACTTTAAATTCCAAAAAATTCAATTAATATTAATTAATTAAAAGACAATCCAGAGTATTTAGACAAATCAAAATATGTAACATAAAAAAAATTTCCTCGAAATAATAGTAATATTACAATTAAACATTCTTTTACTGTGAATTTGTCTATAAAAAATACATTAAATTTAACATAAAAACATGAAAACAATTATAAAAAGGAGAAAGTTATTATACTATTATCTTGAAAATATGATTATAATTCACAAGTTTTTCATACATGGATTTCTTTCCAAATATTACGTACAAAATGAGCTGAGGATGAGGCCGTAGGTTGATTATTCTCGAGCAACGGCAAATAGGAACTTATGTTATTGACTGTAGATATTTTTCATGCAGTTTTCCTTTTGCGGCACTCTCAAATTGCCTTCCTTGTGACATATATGAGAGCCATTAATATACATGTTTGAGTGGTTGAAGTCATTATCCACAGAATTATGAAATGTTGACTGCACCGAATACAACATCGGGCTGAGACATTTTGGATTGTAACGAGAAGATAAATTTTCAGCAGTTTTGACTGGCCTTGAATAATTAAGTTGTACTTTACTTTTAATATTGATGCAATAAAGAAATTTTAAGTTATAATCCATTCAAAAACACTGTACAAAATGTATAACAAACATATAACCAGCGAGTAAATTTTGCAAAAAAAAAAACATTTTTTTCTTGTTGTGATTTCGTTATCAAAATTTTGACGAAACTCTAATATATGGGATAAATTCTTAAATCGTTGATCTAGACATACTCGTTACTAAAATCTACCATGCTAAGCATATCATCGCCTAAATATCATACTAATGATTAAATTTTAAATAGGTTAAATTGAGTAAAATTTATGTTTGCTCTTCATGAGCATCGAACTTGTCAACGAGCTTTTAAATTTCAAATCTCTGCAAAAGTATAGAATAGAAAACATTTCTAAATCAACTGTTAAGCTAGATTTCACCACAGAGTGTACGTAGCTGTTCATTTAAATTTCATGGCAATCTAAGATTAACTTTGATCGACAATTTTTTTTTTATTTACATATTGGCTCCTAATTAAGATGCATTAACTGTATCTCGAAATTGCTCCACATTCATCGCACACAATGCAAACTATATACTTTTGTAATAATTATAATAATTACCTTCGTTTAGTACTTGGTAGACTTGTAACATCAATTGGAGTAAGCTTCATACTTTTCGACCAAATTTTAGAGCATACCGGCCTATTCCATGTTTGAATATGCGATCCCGTGACAAAAGTCTTTTGTGATTGGGATAAATTTCTTCGAACATTATTGCTTTTAACATCTAAATAAAATATACTTCATTTACCAATTAACTTAAATAAAAATGCTTTTTATAAAAACTAAACATTGTTAATTTTCAATTTAATTTGAATAATACGAGGTATTGATGTTGCAGGCATATTCTCACCGTAAATACCTCAAAATAATCATTTAAATGTAAGGCTACTAAGAATTAAAAAAAAAAAAAGAAGTATCCCAGAATTTATAATATACATAATTAGTGTGCGTATTCATATACATGTATAGGCGTGTTTGTGTCCTTGTATTGTATATATCAATATATAAAATAAATTCAAATCTAAAAAACTCACAAGAGCAAATAGTGTCATTCTCGGCTGGAATATCCGGAAAACAATGAACTGCGGTTTTGTGAAGAGTGGAAAAACTTTTTCTTGTCGAGGATGCAAATGGTATTGAACGAACGATAATTTTTTCATTGAAAATAGCATTCAACATATTTCTTCTGAATTGGAATTCTTGTTCCTGTCTTTTTTTCTCTTTAACATTTAATTCTTCCTTCTCGTGTACAGTATAATTTTTCTGATCTGTTAGCCAATTATTTCTCTCACCATTGTAATAAAAATTCTGTTCGATAAAAATTTGCTCAGACAACATTTTAGAATATTTATCAAAATTATTACTGATATTTTTATCTTCCTTTTCGTACTCTAGTTCTAATATTTTTTTACAAATAAAATTTAGAATAATATCGATAACGGTTTTTTTTATTTGTCTCCAATCGGATCGATTTTTTTTGTACTTATGCGATTCCTACGATAAAAAAAGAAAAATTTGTGTAGGCTTTTGTAACATTTATTTGAAATGAATATAACATGTAATAATAAAATGTAAGAAAATTGTTTATTGATAAAATTGTAAAAAATAATTACACAGTTCAAATAAAAAATTGCCGATATGAATTTCACAATATAAATTTTTTGTTTAATCAATATGGTTGTTTATAATAATAAATAATAGAATATAAACAAAATAAGTAGAATCATAGTTTTTTTTTATTAAATATTCTTTTTTATTTTAGTAATGAACTATTATATGTAAATGTATTGTGCATGTATTCTTGTATTCAATTTTATTATAGTTGAGTGGTTAAAATAAGATTTATTTCTTTACATTTTTATTAAATATAATAGTTTAGTTGTAAAGAAACCTTTTACTATTTAATACATTTGAAACTCTAACAAAAATGCCTATTAAAGAATTTAATTTTAAAAAAGCATAATTTTTTAAAATAAATATAATATCACTAACCTGATAAGGATAATCATATCTATTATTCCACTGTTTACTTGAGAAATCTTTTTCCTTAACACTAGTATATCTTTTAGCATTACCTTCAGCGATAGAAACTGTACTTGTATTGGGCCCATCTATCGAACTTAGAATACTTTTACCGCAAATTCTTAAGTAAGTTAATAAATTTCGCCATTGCAAACATTCATTAAAAAGCAGTCCATTCGTCAGTTGATTTTCCTCGTCAAAGAGGGTCTTCTCAACAATGATCCAGTGCTGTAAAACCTTTTGCGATGTCTTGTCTTCAATTTGATCTAACCAAGGCATTAGATCGTTATACTGATTCCAATGGCTTGTCGGATGACAGCTAATTTTATTTTTTAAGCGTATATCATCATCGTTTGATTGCTTTTCATGGGCTGTCATTTTAATAAATGGAAATTTTGCATCATATTGATACTTATTTTTGAAGCTGTAAAAACAGTTACAATATTTACTACTATTTCTTTACATGTATAAAAAGTTGATTTATTAAATTGACAATTATAATGACGTTATAACTACTTTTCAGGATTAATTGATTTTGAACATACTTATTTTTAGTAATTATTTAATTAGAATTTTTAAAAAAAATTCAAACAAAAATAAAAATAATGGTATAGATAATAAAAATTATAGCATGATAGACACTAAACTGTATTCCTATGTAAACTAAATTTCTGATACTTGGAATAGTACACAGTTATACACCCTGATGACTTTTAAAGCGAATTTTCATAATGAAAATTAAAAAAATCCTTAAAGAATAATTCTACAATTCAACATTCTCCTTTTATAAGTAAATAAGTAAATAAATAAATCAATAATTATTTAATGAATATTAAATTTTCATTTTTTTTTTATATTATTTATTACATTTCTATTTCCTTTTTCCATTATCATCATAATAGAAAGAATTTAAATAAAATTATTACCTATATGTATCTAAGTATGTAATGAATGAAAACAAAAGTAAGTCTGGAAAATGACTTCACAATAATTTATTGAATAACTTTCAAAAAAGTATGTATAATAAATAATACCATTTCTATTGATACTATACTATTATTTTATTCACAATTCTTTTTTTAATCTATTAGTTAGATTAAAATTATTTAAATATGAGTATCTTTAAAATCAAAATATTCGTATCCAAATTAACACAGTGATTTGGGATTTCTGTGAATCATGTTTTAATTATTTTAAAATTTATTAATATATTTAATAATATTTATTGATAAGTTTTTTTGTTATATAAATTATATGAATAAACAATAAATTTGTTGATTTGTAAATTTGTTTAATTATTTGTAGTGCCAATGTAGTGGTGAACTAAACCTTTATATTCTAATGCATAACAATCATATATAAAGTTATTGTACAACAATTGTTAATGATATAATATTTTTAACACTTAATTTTAATGGAAACTTATTGAAATGTATTATTTAAAAAAAAACTAATTATATATGAAAAATATCTGCAAATACATATTATCGCAATGATGACAGATACAATCATAAATATATTTATAAATTAATTTAAATTGTTACTTTTTTACTAAATCGTTATATACAACCTCAATACATTATAATAAACTTCCAGTTCTTCATTTAATGTACTGAAAGTATAAATATTTATCACCTGTCAATTAAAAAAAAATTCTTACCCTTAAATCTTCACCAAAACATATTAATCATGATAAATATTTATGAATTATAAAAAAAATTTACTATATAAGCCGTGTTCGCACAATTTAATATGCTTCAAAACTTATATAAATTATTTAATGAACAACCGAAAAACATATAAGCTCATAATTGTATTGACAATATTGAAATTGAAAATCCCGTACTTACAAATCATTTTTCTGTTTTTTATGCATTATATATTTCTTTCTTTTTAAAACATGGCCTTGATAGGAGCTTAAGGTTTCCTTCGCACTATCAATGAACTTTTATGCATGAAAACAGCCATTCATGTTTGACGCCTCATTTCCTTTTAATTCTATTTTTCAGCTGTGAGTTTATTGATTTTTTTTCATAGTTGTATTGTTCTATCATTTGGATGACCGCCATGATTCTTACTTGTGTCAGTGCAAAAACATTGGATAGTATATTCGGGCATGCGCACTAATCACCTACGTTGATTGTCAACAATTTAACGGTTTCAAATGTACGCCTCGCAAGTCTGAAACTCTGAAGCCCTCGACCGTACCAAATTAACACATATTGTATAATTAAATTTTTTATACGTACTATATCATTTGTCTCGAATAAAGGTTTAACTTCTCTTAATGTATCATAATGAAGTTAAATCACTTCGTTTTTTAGAATCTCTTCTTCTAATTTCTTTGAAATTGTGAGATTGTTTCTTTGCATTTTAAACATATAAATTTACAAAAACTAAGGCCTTTTTGAACTATATGGAATAATAAAGAATAAAGAGAATGCCGAAGCTAATCAGCGTCCTTAATCTGCGCAATAGTAAAATCCGAAACATGCATACTTACAACAAAGACACATTGTATCGATAAAAATCACCGCAATGATTTTACTAATTGTTACTATGAGTTTATTGTAAACATTATTAATGATCGAAAAACATTGCAGTTTATATTAATAATACTTGTTGTATTCGACGAATCATCTGTAAGTTGATAATAATTTTATTTATGTTTATTTTTATAAAAATTACTGACACGTTCAGAAAGAACGTAATTAATACAACACATTTACTTTACAAATAAATTTTATATCAATTTTTATTTGTACATTAAATGCCGACAAAAAAAAATAAATGAAACAATAATTATTAAAATGTCATCGATTATATTATTAATTTTTTTTCTGCGCCACATCATTTTTACAAACATATGATGCACATCCTCAAATTGATTAGAATTTTTTTTTATAAAAATTATACAAAGTTTTTAAATTATATTTTTCAAAGAGAAACACAATAGTATTATAATTATCTTAGTACTTAAGCAGCTAAAATAAGTAGCTTAAATCGTGTATATTCGAAAAAAAGCATTAACTTATCAAGCATTTGACTTTTATACAATTCATTTGTAAAATTTATGAAAAATGAAAATTTTCTAACAAAAACAATATTACAAATAAAAAGTAGGAGAATTGTTTTTGTAAAAATAATAAACATTCTAAAATGGCCTATGTATACACATTTGAATTTATTTTTGTATGCGTTTATAGATTGTTCTAAGAATTTTATATACATATATATATATATATTTTTTTTCTTCTGGTAATTTAAAATGTAGATTGTGTATGGCATTTGTAATTCATTTTCAGTTATAATTGAGCGTAAACAAGGCATGTTGAAACATCGTATAGCAATAGCACACTACATCGTATTTACGTGCATTTGTAACGAATGAGCTTCAATTTTTACAGTGAAAGACGCATTTTAATTTTGTATCAACGGTCAGTAATACTGTATACAATTTCTCTAATTTTTAATATTGATCCTGGCAGAATTTTACATTAATGATTGTTGTAAAATTACATTATGGCACAAGAGGAAACTTTTGAACAGGTATTATAACAAATATAACCTAAATTTGTTTCAAATACTTTATATCAGCGTCTATTTATTTTTTGAATAATTTATCATTAATACTATCAATTATGTATTATATTTATTATTTTGCATTAATATATATACATATATATTATTCTGGTAGAAAGTAAAGAACTAATTTGAATAAAATAATTTTAAACAAAATATGAGAAGCTTGAAAGTAAAGAAAAACTTTATATACTATCTTTATTTAGTTTGAAGATGAGGAAAGCGAAATCCCTATCGGAGGTAGCTTAACCAGTGGAAGAAAACGACTTTTTTCTAAAGAACTACGATGTATGATGTATGGATTTGGTGATGATCAAAATCCATACACAGAAAGTGTTGATTTACTAGAAGATCTTGTAATAGAATACATTACAGAGATGACGCATAGAGCTATGGAAATTGGAAGAACAGGAAGAGTTCAGGTAGAAGATATTGTGTTTTTAGGTAAAAATTTTTTTATAGTTGTAAAATTTAAATAAAAAATGTTTTTAATTTTTTACAAATACTACAAAAGAAATATATTTTTTAGTAAGAAAAGATCCACGCAAATATGCTAGGGTAAAAGATCTTCTAACAATGAATGAAGAATTAAAGAAAGCAAGAAAAGCTTTTGATGAAGTTAAATATGCAGGTAATATCACTCAATAAAAAATATAAATTGATGTTGTAGGTCTTCTGTTAGTTTTTTCTTAATACAATTTATTTGTAATTTATTCATTTTTTACTTCGTGAAAATATGTTCGTATTTTATATTAGAAAAGCAACGAATCATGTTGTACATTGCAACATGAATAATTTGTTGCAAATTTCAATAATTTTCTCTTTTACGCATACAAAACTATACTATTCATTTTATTGAATTTATATATATATATATATATGTGTGTGTATGTGTGTATATATATATATATATATATATATATTATTTTAAGTAATTGTACAATTCCTTCTAATGTATATTCTGTAATTATTTTGTTTATACTATTTTCTATTTTACAAATAAGTGCAAATTTTTAAAAATATATGCCTTGTCAAATTCATTCCCCTTGTTATGAGCATAGAATAAATGTTTGCATGAAAGTATATTACGTAATGCATGCATTAGCGTTGAGTCTGAGTAAAGTCTAAGTAAAAGGCCAAGTCACTAAGCAATGTGAGAAACGGCCTTTTTTGCCGACAGAATGACATCGTTCAAGCCAACTCCGTCGAATGAAGATCCACAAAGAGCCAAGGGTAGCTTATGTGCCGATATGTAGTTTTGAATACGCTGTACGCGCTCATAGTGGCCAACGATATACTGTGGGATGCAATCTTTTAACACAGCTACGTTATACTCTACTGGATGCTCGTTTACATTGAGTATGTTTTTTATTTGATTCACGGCAGTGGATAAGAAGTATTCATCTGTTGGATTATCACCAAAATATTTATCAAACTTCTCACCTCCCATCATCACCGTCAGTACCTGCAATATGGTATTTTTATCATATAGTAGTATTATCAGTGCCATTTTAAGAAAATATAGTTTCTTTTTATACTAATAAAAGCATTATTTTTAAAATCCTTTAATTTTTTTTTTTAAATTTTTGTATAAGTATTTTTTTATATCTACCGTATTAGAATCTTTTTTAAATATACATGAATCAAAAATAATTCCCAAGATTGGTAAGTTTTCATTTGGTGGTACAAGTAATCCAAAAGCTTCCATTGGTAAAACATTTTCAGCATATTGAAGATTAACAACAGCTACAGTCACAAATGGTATTGCTTCAATTTCATTTGACAAGTGTGGATGTTGTTTTTTCAATAATGGAGCAAGACTCTTTGCTGCTAAGCTAGAAATTATTTTGCAATGTTTTTCAAGTTTTCCATTGATTAATATTTCAACTACACCTGGCTTAAAAGTTATTTGTTCGCAAGTTGAGTTTTTATGGATCTTAACATTAGAATTTGAATTTAGTTCATTCTCTAATGCTCGTGGCAATTGTTCGATTCCACCATCCAATCCCCACGCCGACCATTTTTCTACTTTAGCTCTATTAAGTAATTCACTAGTTTCGAACTTCAATGATTCTTGTTTTTTGAGGCCGTCTTTCCTTAAATTCGAAAAAAAATTTGTGATTAAATGTAGAAGAAGGCCTTTCGTCATCGAGCCATGCTTTTGTTCAAATTCGAAAGCAGTTTTCATTAAAAACTTTACACTTATATTTTTTGCATCTCCAGCACAAATTCCAGCAATAACTGGACTAATTAAGAAGTCTGCAATTTCTTTACCTAATCTTCTTTCTGTAAAACTATAAATACTTTCATCTTCTTTCAATTCTTTTGCAGTTTTAAGCTCTTGCCATATTATTGAAATTAACGATCGATTTAATAATTCTTTGGTATTAAATAGACCACTGAGATTTTTTGGCAAAACTCGTAATTTTTTTTGTACGTAAACTAATCTGTTAGAGAAAGCTGGATGGGTTCTTCTAATCGGAATAATTTTTTGATTCAAATTTAATTTATCAACTAATTTCAAAGTATTTTCTGCGGCTTGATTTCCTAATCTAATAGTTCTTGGACCTTTTTCAAATATAGCCCCGTTAGGTGCCTTATCACTTTTCATCCATCCTCCAAGACGATTTGATGTTTCATATAGAACAACTGATAAAATTTTTGAATTTTCAAGAGAATAATAAGCAGCACTTAACCCTGATATTCCTCCACCTAAGATTGCTGTCATTTCAACCCTAAAAATGTTTAAATAGAGCTACGTGTAAGAAATTATTATTACAATTATGATTAACATAAGTATATTTCTTTAATTATTTAATTGCAGAAAAGATTTATCTTACTAATTGTTGGGACACCAATAATATTTTACGTATTATTCTAAAATACACTTATTGATTAAAATTTTAAACGCAAAGAACATAAAAGTTTTTGTAATATAAATAAAGGAAAGTGAATTGAAAAATTTATAGGAATTTAAATTATGAATAATAATGAAAACAAAGATATATATGAAATATGAAACATATAAACTAACAGTGCAGAAATGTGATTTTAAATAATAGTAGTTCTATTTGAGATATTTAAATTGATTATAACCTGATAGAATGCAATTGTCTTCTCGCTATTTGGTTAATTTGTTTTTTATTACTATTTATCCTTATGACTAATCAAATTGTAATTCTTTTTACATATACAATTTACTGGTTCACGATACGTTACATAAGTATACGTGAATTTTTCATTAAACACAAATCTACAGGTACATGGATTACATCGTTTAGCTTTAATTATTATAACCTATTTTCATTTTCCGGCATATCTGTCATAGGACTCGGGAATATTTAATGAAGTACTTCATTCTACAATGAGAAACAATACCTCGATAAACTAGATTCGTAAAACTGCTTATTAGCTGTTCGTTTTTTTCTGAAATGATGAATTAACATATAAACAATATTAGTGTGATTAATATACTTTTAATAGTAACATTTTGGTTTTGATTTTAATTTTATTCCATTTATTGTTTGAAATTAAAGTATAATACATTAATAATAAATTCAAAACAATTTCAATAAATCCAGAATTATATGCTATTAAGGGCTTTAATAATTAATTATCTACAAATGTGCATTAAAACTTGAATCAAGAGAATTTGTACAAATAATACTAAAAAATAACGAATTTCAATTTATAATTGATTTATTCAATATAATTAAATGTTTACATTACAAGTGAGAAAAAAGCTTTATGTAAAATATTAGTAAACATCTTTATATTTATACATATTGGTATACGCAAATAAACTTATAACTAGTAAACAAATACATTAATTTTATATACATTATAATTGATGCATATTCCTTAGTGCATTTAAAACTTTGAAATTAGATTTTAATTCATTATGAATTATTGATACAAGGACTATTTATTATTTCATTTTTTAAATGAAGAATATGAAATAAATACACGGTATTTATACAACAGCAACGGAAATAGAGCGAAAATCGAAGATCATTGTGACTTGTTGAAATAAAAAAATTTGAATCTTTTTTACATAGTTTTAATTCAAAGTATAAATATAGACTAAAGAAATTATTGAGCTTAAACATTTTTAATTGCTATAGATTTTGACCAACTTAATTGATATTTCAAAATAACGCAAATACATTTTTTTATCAATAGTAGTAATAATAATAAATATATATACAACTTAAAGTAGGATAAAAAAAAATTTTGCATTATCATTTTTCATTGAAAATCTGCGTGCTTACTCATGCTATTCCGCATGTAAATGTGCAAGTATAAAAGTAGAAAATGTTTGTATTGTATCAACCTTGATACTTGCATTATTGTACATTTACATTGTAAGGTTACTTATCATTTTACAATTAACGTTTCAAATAATCCTTAAAGAGTAAATGGTAAACGCCATTATTAGATATAATAAATCGTCAAAATAAAATCACTCAAACTCCTAGATATATTAACACAGTTCATTTGTTTGTATATTAATACATACATCATAAAGCTATTTTGATGGCAAAATTGTATGAAGACAAATTTAAATGAATTATAACAATTTATTATATTTTATACATATACGTTTTTCAATATATGTAACCCTTTTAAAAGTGTACTACTATTTAATAATAAAATGCAATAAAGAAAAGGTTTACTTGATACTAGTAAGATAAATTTAAAAAAAATACCTTTGGAACAATATTATTAACAATTATAAAATTTGAGATTATAAAGATGTAGACATATTTATGAAAAAAAAATCACCTAATTGAGCTTGCTTTAAAAAATATATCATTTGAAATTTTAATTCGTACATTAAATTCAGTCATTGTAATAATTATGTATTACAAGGTTGAAAATATTTTTTTAAGAAATAGAAATTTTTGCAAATAGATAGAGAATATTAAAAAAAAATAGTTAATCAGTAACTATTTGACTGTTCATGATTTATAAAATTTTTGCTATGTTTCCATGTCAATAATTCATCTAATACACTTATCAAATATGGATTTCCTCCAAGTCTTTCTATCTCTTTTCTTGCTTGTTTATCGAGATCTGATAAAATTCTTCTTGTATATACAAATGAACCAAATTTATCCATTAAATTTACGCAATACCTTTTAACTTCAACATTTTTCGTTCGTTGACGAAGAATATCTACATGTTTATTAAGAAAAAACTTTTTAAGACACGAAATTACAATATACAGCTTAAGCTTACTTTTGAAATGCAAAAGACAACTTAAAAATATAATGTAAAGGATACTAAGAATTTGTCCATCATCGGCACCACTTTGAATAGCATGAATTACTGGAAAACTAAATTTCCCCTCTGAAAGATCCTCGCAGTAACTTTTATTTTCAGTATACTAAAGGAAAAAACTAAATTAAAAATTTTTAAATATATATGAGAGTAAATGTTTAACTTGATTAAAAAAATATTACTTCTTGAAAGCACAAATTACAATAATCATCTCTAATCTGAAAATACAATCCCAAAATTCCAGCTAACGGAGTAAAATCTTCTTTGCATTCGGAAAAAAGTTGCATTAGTCTAACAGCCAAATTGAATAATCCTCCTGTTTCTAAAAATACATTAATAAATTGTTATGAAAATTTTATATACGTAATCATAAAGAAAAAAATTAAATACTTAGGTATTGTCTTATTGCTTACTGCGAATAGTCATCATTCTATATTCGTCTTCGGAAGGGCATATAAAATTATCTCTCCAGTAAATTTCCATACCTTGACCTCTATGCAATTCTAGAAGCTGCTCCGTATATACTTGTGTTGCCTGCGAATCAAAACATTTCCATTTTATCGAACAAGAATAAACCAGACCTTCCATAATCAATAATAAGGCGCACTTCTGGATGATTAAGAGAAATCACTCTCTCCAATGCGATAAATAATACATAGTTAGCAGCATTGATGGTACTAGCCACCCCGTAAATAGAATGGGCAACTGGAATTCCTCTACGGAGTATCGAGTTATCTTGAATGTCATCTATTCTGAAATGAAAGCATTATTTAATTTATGGCCAAGTGCAAAAATCTATAGAATTAACTTACAAGAGGCTAGAATTATGCAACATTTGCGTAATATCTCCAACGGCTTGAAGCTTTTCCTCCGATATTTTTAACCAATAATTGAACGCATGAGCAAGTTTGCCTCTTATACGTTTCCCTGGCACTTGGAGAATATAAGTGAACGGCTGCAATAATTTCTAGACAATCAAAAATTGAACGATAAGAATTTCTAGCTCGCTGAACGTAAGCTTATTATTAGCTGTAGGGATAAAATAGCTTTCGAATGCTAATGGAAAGATTGGCAAATGATTAAGCGCTTTATACAAAAGACTAGATGAATTTAAAATGTTAACCTCGTCTTGCTCTTTATCGTCGCTTTTGGAGAAGGGAATACTTTTTTTTTCGGAATCCATAATGTAAGACATAATAAATTGCGGAACCGCGATATTATATTACTGCTGGCTCTCAAAAGTCAAATAAGCGACGAGCAGCAGAGGCCGACATTTGGGAACATGATGAGCGGGTGGGCGTCTTTATAAAAAAAGAACTATAAAACACTGCCAACAATGTTGATGGACGATGCGAGCGCGTTTCGCGATAACCAGCAGCGATCGTATCGCAGGCATCAGCAGCTGATAATCGCTCCCGTCCCATAGCGAGCTCTGCGAATACTGCCACCATGTCCGGGGAATCTGGATTTTGCGCAGTGACCACCGCCTGTTTATTGGTATTTGCTTTCCCGCTGGCTTCAAAGAGTTGCAGTGCTAACGGGAGCGAGAGAGAGAGAGAGAGAGAAGGAGCGGCGACCAGAGCCCGCGCGATCGCGAGCTCGCTTCTTTTTTAACGGGGCCCCTCCGTTTCGGCAAAAAACTCATCGGCTATTGCTTTAACGTTATTTAAAATTAAGAGCCCATGTTTGACCGGTGGTCAATATAGATATATATATATATATATATGCGTTGTATTAATTGAGAGGTTGCGCAAGATTTTTCATTCGATGAAAGTACTTTTTATTTTTATACACAAATTTTTGTTTACAATCGAGATTACAAATGCTTCTTACCTATATAATAATACAAATAACGTATAATGATAACGATTAAGTACAATATTCGTTCTATGGTACATATTTACAACGAGAGCACTTAAAACGGGAATAGCATTGATCTTTGAGCTATTATTGATTGATATCAACAAAATCAATCGTTGGTGTTTATTTTTAATATTTATAATCCAACTGGCGAAAATTCCACGACGACATTTTGTATATTATGGCTCGTACTAGACCATTGGTAAATATTGCCGTGCGAGCTTCTAATCGTTAGATTCCGGTCTTTACAGTCAAATCGAAAAATCGCTTACAATTATTTTATTTCCTCTTATCCTGTTGTAAAAATCTCCCTTGATCCGAAAAATACCACGTACAGGCGAGTCCCTTTTTTTTTTTATTCAATGATGCAATCGCGAATTTAGACCTTTTCGCCACTAAGATTAAGCACATTATAATAAGAGTGATCTGGAAATCGGTCCAGCTCGATGTAATCCGTTTCGTCGAGCAAAAGCCCTTCGGCGAAATTGACAAGATCGGTGAACGATGGTCTACAGGCGGGATCCTTGTTCCAACAATAATACATAATATTATAGAGCTCCCTTTTGCAGTGGTCCGGTCTGTCCAGTCTATATCCGTCGTTAATCATTTTCATTACCTGAAGGTTCAAGGAATTGCAGACGATTACGGAAAGGCGAAAATCTGCCTCCATTAAAAAAAAGCTCAACTCAATGTAAAAGTCTTGTCAATGGATACGATGCGTCTTCGAAATGAATTACGCATTAAGCATTTGTATTAAAATTCGCGAATGCATCGGTACCCGCAACTGTGGCGTTACTTATTTGAAAAATTTATCGATTAAATGATATAATGCTCGAATAAATTACGCCAATGCCTTGAATATCGAGCAGTAAGGTAAAAAAAAATTTGATTCACCTCGACAGCTGCGAGTCCGGGATAAGGTGTCGAGCCCAGTGTTACGATTTCCCATATTAAAATGCCAAAGCTCCAAATGTCGGACTTTACGGAAAAAATATTATCGTATAAGCTCTCCGGGGACATCCATCTTATCGGTAGGCGACCTTCTGACTTTCTTTCATACACCTGAGTATCGGCAACGTCACGAGCAAATCCAAAATCGGCGACCTTGCACACACTTCTGTCATCGATCAGCACATTCCGTGCTGCGAGATCTCTATGAATTATACCTTTAGATGTGAGATATTCCATTCCTTTTGCAACCTAAAAATTGTATCGCAATATTTGTCAATGATAATGTAGAGCCAGTGCTAATTGCATTGTGTGTCCTTCATTCAATTTTGATTATTTACACTTTAAAGCTATATTAAAGTACTGCAAATGGAATAATAAAGAATTGATTTAATTATGATGAATTTTGAAGCGTTGTTCTATAATATGAGAAGCATTTCGATTTTAACTTTCTTTACCGAGGAAGAGTCAAGCCACAAGAAATTGCTTTTAAAAGTAATTTACGCCTACGAGTAAAAAATTCTTCATTTCAATTGTCCAATAATTTTCATTGATAAAAGAAGACGAAAAAACGTAAAAAAAATTTTAACGACAATTCTTTTGCTCAACTAAATGTCCTGATCGCAGTTCTTTAACAATAAGGAAGAAAAAAAAAATAAAGAATTAAAAGAGGAGAAAAGCACTTGGTATTTAGCTGCAATTTGTGTTAATTGAATTCTTAAATACGTTGTTTAGGTAACAAAGAAATGAATACCAGGATTTCCATTATGGCGAAATCGAATCCCACGAACTTTTATAATTTAGTGATTTTATTATTATGATCATAAATTATAATAACAATTAACAAATGAAGAGAAAGGGGCAATAATAATTTTCCTTTAGATAAGTATAATATGAAATAAGATCTGCAATGAAGTACGTAAAATAACGTGTTTAGCTTGACATTTAACAGATGCAGTGTACCGTTTATATTTAATTTCAGTATTAATAATCAAACAAACACTTTCGAAATATCAGTCATTTATCGTCAATCCTTGTTCACAAATAAGGCTTAGCTGCGTACTCATTAAATAAATAGTTGAATTAAGTAATCATTAAAGGACGGTGAAATCTTGCATCATAAGTAATAAAGAAGCTAAGTATTAGTAATAAAATCTATTTTTGTATAATTTAAGACTTGTAACTATCAAAAAATACGAATAAATACTTTTTACATTTTTTGATCTTACAGTGGATTAATTATGTAAAGAGGAAAATGTCATGTTTATTAAAAATGGGTGATATTTTTTTTTAATTATCATTATAAATGATGTTTTTAAGGCTTTAAGGATAGAAGTACCAATCCGAATATAATCGCAGGTAATTTATAAACCCGAATAGATATTATGAATGAATATAGAGGTATCAAGTCACACATGCTGGGTAAGCGGAATCGATATCTTAACGTATACTGATAATAGCAGATCGAGTGTTTTTAGAAAGTTAGTGAAATGCTTGAGCCTCGATCTCAAAAGTATTTTGAGAAAATTAAACTAATTGACAAATGTTTCAATAAAACTTTCTGTACAATGGAATTACTTTAGAAGTGTCGATTTCGTAAGATGTAACTCGACCGATTGTTCGAATAGAACGAAACACGTAGCTAACACGTAATTAAAAAACTAAAATTTATCGAACAGTTTGAAATTATCTTTCATCAATCGACTAAAGAATGTCCGATCGGTACGAAAGGGTAAAACCAGCAAAAGCACGCACAGGGAGATAGAGAGAGAGAGAGAGAGAGAGAGAGAGAGAGAGAGAGGGAGAGAGAGAAGTTGTTTTTAAATAATACCTGATAAATAAAGCTCGTCAGGTCTCGCGACGTAAGTCCTACACGATCTTTATTCCGCTCGTCTCTGCAAGCTCTCAAGAAGCTCTGCAATTTTCCACCATTCACGTACTCGAGAATAATGAACAAGGGCTCGCGGTCGGTGCAGCAGCCTAGTAATTGGACGATATTCTGGTGGGAGCCGAGGCTCTTCATAACTTTCAACTCCTGGTAGAGGTCGATTCTTTCTCGTTCGGTTGCATTTTCCTTTAAGGTTTTTATCGCAACGATTGACGGACCCGCGTTGGCGCCTATGTCGAGAGCCTCGCACTTCCAAACTTGGCCGAAGCAGCCCTCGCCGAGAATGCTGAAAACCTGGCAATGATACGCTTAAACGTGATTTCCAAAGTTCCCAACAATTATTAACTTAAAGCACAATTGATTTAAATCATCCTATACGGGCCCTAGTCGTCTTTTGACAATTGTTATTCGATGCGCATTATTGAAACCATTGAAAACCCTTGACGTTAATTTTATTCCCAACTTGCTTCGAACAAATGCCGAACAGAGCAAGTACACGCATTGGTTATCGCGAAGACGACGACAATACTTTACAATCACCATCGAGTACCTAAGAAACGCATATGGCCCTTTCACGTAATGAGAATTATCTCGGACGCGTAGCTCGCTTATAAACGAGGGTGACTGCCGATGCTTCGAGGAATAAAATTATCTTTTCGAATGCAAGTACCCCGTACTATTTATTTTTTTCATATATATGCAATTTATTAACGTAATTAACGATGCAACTGTTCCTCCCAGCTATTTTTATATTTAATACGTTAAGGCTTTAAAAACGTCTTAGGAATACAATAATTTTTTATATCGATTAATCGTTCGTAAATAATACAGCCGATGAATAATGCTTAGCTTTATACAAAACGTTATTATGCAATGTATTAAATTGTAATATATATGTATGTACCTTCAGTCTGTGCCTTGGGAATTCCCAGTTATCGCAAGCTACTTTGATACTGCTGGACATTCTTTTCTTTTCCCATTCGTAAAAACTTTTTTGAACTTTGGCGCAGCTCCATCGCTTAAAGTAATCGTTTGAAGTTGAAATACTCGCGGTCGCGTTTTTTCCCTTCTGCAAATAGGAATATAATTGTTTATGTTTCGGGTATTTCGTATTATAATAATATTCTGGGCTTATGAGAGAGAGAGACAGAGAGAGAGAGAGAGAGCTAAAAAATCTTCAAAGAATTTGCAGCAGTAAACTCACATTGTGCTTCTTCAGTTTCCGGCTAATGCAAATCCAAAAACCAATGATAAGACCAAAGATAAGAGCGCAAATAGCAATAACTAGAACGATGGCCATGGTAATATCCTGAATCAATGGAGCTGCGGTTGGGTCGTCGTTCAAGGTTAGCACCGTACCATCGGGGGCATTTGCAGGGGCTGCGCCGTCCGAATTAACGATCTTCGATCTGACCGACTCCGGTAACAGGCGGATCCTGGTTGACAATTGCAGCGGCGGCTGTCCGATGCTCGAGGAGGGAGAAATGGTCAGCATGGGCAGATGCGACAGAGAGCCCCGCACTAATCCGCTATTACTGCGTTGGTGCGTAAACGGCGATCTGCGTTATTGAGATCGCTCAAGATCAGTTCAAGACGAGCGAACGATATAATATTTCACTTTTTTTAGGACTTGTCTAGTGAATTGATTAGTAATAAAAATAACAACAATAATAATAACATGATCCGCGAGCAAATTTAATTTCCATTCGCGCAAGATCGCTACGAATGGTAGCGAAATTAAAAACCAATTCAAAAGATAAGCGAAATATACATCTTTACATATGCCACTTAAAAAGGATGCAATAATTGCATATTGATCGCATGCAAACAAGAGGCTATTTTTACAATGAAAGCATGCTTTAAATTAACGTCAAGATGTCCTTTCGCGTAGCGTGAGAAATTATTATTTTAACGAATAATATAATAATAAAAATGTTCTTACTTCATCTGCATTATTCTAAAGCCCATATGAGCCTGAATATTGACAAAGACTTCTGACTTAACGGTGAGCTTCCCATCGGAAACTGTGACGTACAAAAAAATGTGCTGTCCACCCTTCAAGAATAAAAGACAATTCAAAATCAAAGAAAAATCTCGCAACGTCTGCGTCTAAATCGACGTTACGCTAATGAAAATCAATATCGCCGCGCCACTATGCTACACCGATGAATTCTCAATCGGCCTCCGTATAAATTCACACAAGGTCGTCATCGATCAAAACCCTCTTCGAGGTCGCGCAGGAGCGCGTAAGGCGCGTAAGCCTTCGCAACGAGGCTATTTCTAGGACAAAGCTCTGGGCCAAAGGGTGTTGGGTGGATTGGGTTGGCCCGACGCGATCTACGATGGATCACAGCGAAGGCAATGGATAGGGAATCGGCAGGGAGGCGACTCGAGCGAAGTAGACTCGGGATAAAGATGAAACGAGGGAAGGCGGAAAAGCTAAAGGGCATTTGGGGCTGGTCTCACCCGTCCGTTGAGGGTCTCGTTGAGATGCACGATCCCGGTGGAGTTGTCGATGTCAAAGGGTAAGGAGCGCTCGTCGGTCGAGTCCTCGCTGTTGTAGTTGTGGCCGCTCCTCTCCAGGCCGTAGGACAACTTGTCGTGCTCGTTGTCCTCGCCGTATACGCGATCGACGATGTATCCCACCGGATCGGTCTCGTGGAGGATCCAATTGCGATGCAGGTGCACCGTCGGGGGCGTGTTGTCCTGCAGCTGCTGGCATTCTGCAAATTTTACGATAATAAGCCTCTGCCTCTGGCCTACAATCTGTGCCATCCGCCGTCGGGGGCTTTGCCCATAGCGATCCTCCAAGCTTGCCAACTGTGTCGGTCCCAGCCCTATTCGGCCTACCGTTTCTAAGCTACCCTTTGAAGCTCCACCGAACGATCGTTTAATTGTACGATCTCGAGTAGACGACCAATGCACGGCTAAAAAGCCAGACGAGGGTGGAGACCTAGCCGAGGACTTTTTAGGCCGGTGGCTCTTATCCGGAAGTCGGTCGATTCGGAAACACCCCGAGAGAGAATTAACGAAGGGAGGGCACAAGCCGGCCAAGAGAAGGAGCTACTAAAACAGCCGTGGAATAGGGTTGCTTTTGTTGTTGTTGTTGTTCTTTTGAACGAGGACGGAAGGGATTTACCAACGACGCGCTCCGCGTATCCCTTCCCATTTTGTTAATTGCAATTACAGATTTAAAAATGTACCGACCTCGAGATAGGCCATGGTTCGGTCGATATCGTAAGGGCTCGGCTTCGATTCAACGTTACTGGCATTTTGCACAGCAGTAGAACGAGGTCGTGGGATCTTCTAGCACGAGCGAGTCTTCTCGAACACTGAGTCGGTTCTTCCCTCCTTTTCGAATAAAGAGGGAATAATTGCCCGGGCTCGAAGCGTAAGTCGGTAGGCCGCGGAAAGAGAAGCGCCTGGAGGAAGCGAAGGGTCCCACCCAACGCATTTTGGTCGACGCTCCACGAGGACGGCGAGCGGAGCACGAGGAAGGGCAGGGCTCGAGCTCGCCTTTCCCTTTTTCCCCCGATGAATCAAAAAATCTAGAGGCGGCGGGAGGAGGAGGAGGAGGAGGCGAGGTGCTTATCTCGGTAGCGGTCCTTCTTTTTTTAGGAGGCAGAGGCCTCTCCCTTTCAGCCCGCCCGCCCGCCCCCCCCCCTGGGCACGCTCGGGGCTGCGAGGGCCCCTCGAGCGAGATAAGCCGCCGCTCGGGCCCGTACGGCGAGCGACTCGAGGACGCAACGCTTCCAGCGACGACGAGTCGAAAGAAAGTCTTTTCCCTCGGCCCATCGATTTATCAATATGCATAACGATCGCGTAACAACAAAATCATGCTCCTCGATTTCTTCTTTCCCTCTGCCTCCGAGATCTTTCAAAAGGCGCTTGTAATTCCTCGGGATCGCGCTTTGAAATTACGGAACACCTCGAGTGCCTCTCGACGAGCGGAGATACCCGATGATGAGTCACTCCGGAGGAGAAAACGTACGAAGGGAAAACCCCCTTAATTTTATTAGCTTAATAAAGTCGGCGTTGCGCTTTAAGTTACCGTAGATTATTTTGTTTAATGAGCATCAATGACGTTACATTTTTCTCTCGCTGGCGTATGTTTTACATAAAGCAGTGGCATATCGTGTAAAGGCTTATTAAAATCAATTTGAAAAACACAACATTGAATTGATCTGCTTATTGGACTGGACAATTGGAAGGTTTTGTCTCAAACTTTTTTGTTCGATATTATCTAGACTTTATTATTGAATTTATTGCAATTTGAAAAATACTCTCTCATTTGCGAAACGCGCGTATAAAATTATTTGAAATGCATATAATGAGAAACGTTTCGATGCTATCGTATGGTCACGCATACTTGGCAAGTCTACGCACACTTTTAGCATGCTATTTTTTACGGTAGAGATGTGCGGTGATTAGTAGTCCACTGCAAATAACTTCGCATATAGAAAGGTAACAATCGAATGCGGTTAAAAAAATTTGTCTGTAGAAATTGTAATAAAAAAATACATAAAATACATAAATTGTATAATGTCATTTTTTTATTTAAATTGCTTCTTTATTTTTAATTTCTTACTCTTCCGCTTATTATCTCGCTATATAATTTTAATACTTATGAGCGCTTAGTAAAATTTGTGATTTCCCTTTCTATAGAAGTTTTTTTAATAATGCAAGTGAAAGGAAAAAAGGGAAAAAAATATGATAAACCGATTTCAAAAATTCAAATCATAGAAAAGATTCTATGGCTTGCTTAACTCTATTTGCATATGATCAATCAAACAGTATGACGAAATTTACCAATTTAAAAAATAATTCTGTTCAGTATATTTTTTACGATGGCATTTCTTTGGCAAATTTTTGACGCATTATTATAGCCTCCTTACGTGCTTGTGGGTGTGTACGTGCGTGGGTGTGCGGGTGTGGGTATGTGCGTGCGTGCATTGCGTGTAATTATTAGAATAAAATTATAATCAAAGTAAAAATACGTAAATTTGAAAATAAATGAATTTAAAAAAAAAAAAAAAAAAAATCACTTATGCCGACACCATGAACGTGACACACCTCAAGCTCACAGATAATGAAATAATTAAAATAATAAATTTAATATATGATTTAAATTAATCCAGAGGAGTGAAAATAATCTCGCACACTTACTGCACGAAAAACTAAAGCATTTTGAGCAGGCTGTGCACGACTCTTAATAATTAATGCTCGATCAACCGTATTGTTATTTTGTTATTAAAGCCCAATTTTTCTAACTGTAAATAAATTTAAACAAAATAAGAGGTCGCAACAGCTCAGTATTTAAACAAGACACGCAACGAAAATAATTCGAATTTTGGTAAATAGAAATTCACCTGAAGCTTCCAGTAATACGGACACTACCATCAGGGTAATGATTTTTGTGAAAAACATCGTGACTGGCTATGTCAATCAATTCGACGACTGCGACGATGAGAGCGAGAAATCGGCACACTTTGCGGATTATAAAGCAATGCCTTTCCTTTGCATCTGTGATTCACTGTGCCTCTTTCAAAAGTACTTTGGTAAATCGTTTTTATTAGTCTCTTGATTTCACAATAATGGATGAATAACCACCACGGCAGACGCACTTTCTCCTCCTGTTCTTGATACTATTTACTTACTTCAATGCCTTGCTCTTGACTTTTCTTTATATTAATTTTAATCCTGCTGCTCTTTGCTTCGAAGCCCGAACTAAGCTTACCGTCGTTAATATTAATTATTTACTTGGCTATTTGTTTATTTATTTATTTATTAATTTATTTGTCTCGATTGGTTAACTTGTATTTTTTGAACAATTACCTTAAAAAATTATAATACATTCTAATTATTTGTTAAGGCAGCATTCGTATTTCTTTATTTGGAATGGATCGGTAGAGGCAGCTGTAAAATTATTGCTTACGTGCGATAACAGGCTATTATTTATGGTATTTATTTATGGTGATTATTGTACGGCGAAAGACACAATTTCTTCTTTCAAATATTATTATTATTATTATTATTATTTATTCCATTAGCCCGATAACCGATTTGCCGAGGCGATTAATATACAAGTTCACTTTTATTAAACACGTAACTTTAACTGGCTGCTCGTTATTATTTTTTTCCTTTCCTTTCGAGAAGACAAATAAGAGGAACCTTTTGTCCAGCAAAAAGCAAACGATAAATTGATCGAGTCCACCTTTCTCGGGCAGAGAAGGGCCACTCTCAAACTGTTCATTTTTCTAAAGACGCCATCTTTGGCGTCGTAGAAAACATTCCTATACATCTGATCTGAAATAATAAAGAGGTGGGAGAAGAGCGAGACCGGGAAGTCCGGTAAAAGTACGTCTACCTGGTGGATAAGACCGCAGAGCAATAGCTACGTATAGTAATTCAGTTAGCAATTCAGTTGCTCTCCGGTATCTGTACTTTACAATCTGCAAACTATCAGCTGATAACTTTCCTGCACGGTCGAAATATTTTTCCTCTGTATTTATTCCACGTTAAAGAAATTTGTTAAAGAGAGCGTCGCATTTTTAAAATTGGGTTATAATTTTTCAACTGCGAAATAAATAATTCGATTAAAAACTTAACTGGCTGCGCTATGGCAAATGATAGCACAAGGTAGGCAATCAATTTCACAAAGCATATTTATTTAATAAATTACCGAGGGACTCCTTTCTAAGTCAATATTATTCAATTGATAACCACTTTTTTTCTTACCGTTCATTCGAAACTTTTTCCCTAAAATACATTGAATTAAATAGCTTTAAGCGATACCTGCTTTTACATTGTTTTTCTTGTTCAATAAAAAGATACTTCCTTTTAATTAATATAAATTGCTTTAATTATTCATAGGTATTTCACCTTATATATATATATATATATATATATATATATATATATATACATATATATACATATCCATATATACACATGCTCGGTGCTTATTTGTTTTTAATTAATTTAATGTTTTTCCATATAAAATGTTTTGGAGTGTGAATTTTTAATCTCTAGCCAAAGTATTATATTAAATCAAAATCAAATGTGTGTAATGGATGAAAGCTACACTACTAAATGTGGCAGTGATAAAATCAGTAAACAAAAAATTGTACGCCAAATACGTCGTTGAAATTAAGAATAATTCTGCAGATGTAATTTAATTTTAACGATTGATTTTAATTCAGAAACCTTTTAATATGCAAATGTTCATCGATGGCTTTTATGCTTTCGATTTAATATTATTTAATAAAAAATCAGCTTGATCTAATTAGTAAATTATTCTCGATCAACAAATGTATCACTCGCTTCATTGCGACTTTTCACCTGATCTTTCATGCTAATGTTTAATTCAATTAATGAGCGTAATGTTAATTTTACGGAGTGATATATGTCTTCTTTCACACACACGCGCGCGCGCATATATATATATATATATATATGCACAATTATACACGTGTGAAACGAAGAAGTTAAAACAATTAATTTCAATTCGCGCTTTTCAAAAAATTGTTCTTTTTCTTAATCTATGCTCGTTCGATGTTTATCTTGTTCAACTTAAACACGACTTTATTCATTTTATTACCATATTTACAGGAGATCAATCTGTCGAATTTTTGTAAAACTATAGAACTAAACCCGTACATTTCAATCGTAATATTCTCGTAGATAAATTGTAAAAAAATTTGTTTTTTCATTGCTAATCTGCATATATTTATTTATATTAAAATTGATTTTATTATTAAAGGCATCAATATTGAAAAGGATTTTTTTTTATTTAATAATACGTATGCAGTTTTCGCTTTCCCCTTTGTTACTATTGTGCTTGCGTGTACATTTCCATTGTACATTACACTAAATTTTTACACTCGTGTTAATTTTAAGTTCCCTATAAGATATATTACTGCTTTATATACACGCACAAAGGTCACTTTTTTATGATAATTTTTTCGTATACACCTTCTTCCATATGAAATTCTCCGCCAGCAATATCTCTATTATATTGTTTCAAAATAAACTTCCGCTAAATTTCTAAATAAACGGCTGCCAATGTCGCCGTTGCTTGCCGATGTTATGAAACAAGAAATTAAATTGCACGTTGATATCAAATTAATATTAAGATAAATTCTGACTTTTTATAGAGTTCTATACAGTTGCCGCTCAAATTAGTAAACTTTATTTAGATCTACGCCAAAGTGATACGAGAAAATATTACACATCGACGACATTGTGCACAAATTCGTCTGTAGAATAATACACGCTTATAATTAAATTGTGGGCAGATTATTGACACAGATTGTTCGATCGATAATTGTTACATGATTGAATCGAATTTTTCGTATAAAAAATCTTCATAAACAATAAGTACACAGCAGTATTGGTATGCATTGAGTGTTGATATCATGAAACGTAAGATAAAATTTTCAGAATTCAAAATCCATTCCTATTCACCAAGTGCCTAAGCTATAGCCATCATCTTAGGTCTCAAGATGTTTATAATTCTCTTCGTGCCATAGAACAATGTTTGATTGGAACTTTGTTATGATTATTCGCATGAAATCGCTACGAAAATGGATCATATTTATGATAAGGCAAACTTTTGAATATTTCATCGGCACATTATTTTGTAAAACGCTCGTTAAAGCCCTTTATCTCTTATTTTATCTAATGAGAAATTCCTTTAGAATGCTTGTATTCTCAGAAATACGAATCGGAGCACGTACTACAGAAACCGTAGGCTTATGGCTATATTGTTTTTCTATTTAAATCTGTTTGATATTACGAAATTACTTTTGTATTCAACATTTAAATTTTTATTTACATTGCTGTTATTACCCTTAAACGGCAATTTAAATTTTTTCTTATTAAATTGCTTCATAAATTCGCTTCAAGCAATTGCAATACTTCCATAAGTTTGATTAATTTATTTTCAGTGTTATATTTAGAACCTCTATTCAAATATTTAAAAAAAAAGGAATAAGATATCTAACAAAAAACAATATCTTAGATAACAAACTTATACTATTGTAAGATTATCTGTAACTTTATTCTGATAAATTAATTATTAATACTGAATCAAAAGTAAATATAGATTATAATTCATTGATGTTGTTTATTGGTTTTATATAAAATTGCCGAATAAATGACCAAATTACAGAATTGGTTTTATACGATTAAACATAAAAAGAATCACGATTTGAAAAATGATGCATAATGGCTTCTATAGCTATAAACAATCCTTTGATTATTATGAATTTATATTCTTACGTATGGCAATTTTTTATAATCGATATATAAATACAGCAAAATTTAACGTTCAAAGTTTTATTATGTAGTTGTTACAAATTATAAATTTTTTTTTGTATACATTAAAAATTACATACTACTCAACCCTGACTATCATCCCAATAATTAACTACAATATTTACATTTTTAAGTTAAAGATTATTTTACAAAATTAAAGTCATGTATGGTTTTAAAAGGTAACAAATATATTTCAAACTATACTAGCTCTACAAATAAAAAAATTCATCTAATTTGACTTTACTTCAGCGTATAAAACTTCTTTTATGATTCTAATAAATACAAACTTGTTTAAAAATACTTTGCCTTTTGCTTAAGCATTATAAACTATAACATAAGCATAGGCCAAGGAAAATTATGCCAAACATAACTGATAAATCTGCTATTAGATTTGGGTCATGAAGAACAGCTCCAGGTAAAGAATATACACCTTTTATTCGTAATGAGCATAATGGAATAATCACATGGAGAATGTCTGGAATCATAAAACCCAAATCGCGAACAATCTGAAAGAATTTTTAAATGCATATGTGTTTTTATTTTAACAAAATAATACATGAAAATTGTTATAGTTATTAATATGCTTAGATGGTCTCACGATTAAATAATACGAATTTATAAAATATACCTGATGAAGGTAGCCTTCACCTCGTACTACATTTGTGACAAATTGATCCCATCCACCTGCAAGGATGTGTAGAAGAGCAATGCTGATTATTCCAAAAGCCTTTCTACGTGTCATTAGATTCCTTTGATCAGCCAAATGTATTACAAGAATTGTAGATATCAATTCAGTCGCAGAGAAGAAAAATTGATGATACCATTGAGAGTAAAAGTCATCGTTCCAATAATTGATATACACCCACCATGAATAATAATGAGAAAATATAGCACTAATGAAAAGAATCAACATTTTCCAGCGAAGATTTTTTTGAAACCCTAACAAAGCCAAATGTTTGACAGTTTCGTAAAAAATAATTACACCAATAACAATTGCAACCCAAATTTTAGTAGTATTAATGGTGGCGTTAAAATAGATATGTTTATATGAAGCAACACCCGACTCATAAGTACCTAAGAAGTATAAATATTTTAAATTAATGTTATAAATATAATTCTTCTATTTGTTATATTTCATTCTATTTCATTATTGATATTAAAATTATAATAGATGCATAATTACCCTTGAAAACAGTATCCCAACAGGAGCAAGAGCAATATTTTTTATCGACATCTCGCTTAAAATCTAGCCAAAAATAATACACGAATGTAATATGTAATGGTGGAATGATTAATGGTGCTAAACAACCGAGTATACTACAACCATAAGTGGATGCCATAGTAAAAATTATTTGTTTCAAAAATTTGTTATTTTGTTATTATTCTTTTGTTTTCACTTGATTAATATTATTGCTAGTTACTAGATTACGGTAGTCCCATTATACTGTACCCAAATTTAATTTAATTACTGACTTTTTTATTATGTTCCTTGTTTTTTTTTAATTATTCTACATTAAAAGCATTATATTTATAGTTGTACAGTTAACTACTTAATTACAGACCTGTGATTATAGTAATAAAGATAATTTAAAATCCAATGCATTGTGATTTAAATTATTTTATTCTCTTTTTAAATAAATTAAATTCAAATATCTGTACCCAATTACAAGGCCAAACATTAATTGGTCAAAGCTAATAAATTACACATATTGTATTCAACTTTAAAAAATAAATAACTTTCAATATTGTCCCTTTCTTATCAGCCTTCATAATAATAATTTATTAAATATGTAAAATCATTTTTATCAGTAAAAACTTTTTTTTATGTACATCATAAAACAATCTATTTAAATTACTAAAAATTAATAAAAACGTATATTATTTCATTATTTAACACAATTTATAAATAATAAATAAAACAATATATAAGATATATAAATATATATATATATACATATATATATATATTTAAAAAATACTCAATTCGAATGCTTAAAACATAAATTATGAAAACTTAGTCAAATAAAAAATTATGAAATACTGCTTTGCTTTAAAACTCTTTGATACTATACTTGAAATCATTATGATAAAAAGGATGACTAAAAATATTAGAAAAATGTATGTGCATGAATGAAAATAATGATGAGGTAAATCGTTGAAGATGTAATTATTATAATTATTATTTTAAGTAGAACTGAAAATTATAAACTGTTATTATTTGTCGATTTGGGTTGTTTAATGCGATGCCAAGATATTTGCGTATTTTGCGTGATAACTTTATACTGATTGGCTCTTACTTTTATGTTCTCTTTCAAATTTTGTCCATTAGAAGATGGAACGAAGGAGCGGAACAGCAATATTTTGTTGATATATTTCTATTTGTTTTGTTACAGATCAAAACATTCACGAAATGAATGTCTTAGCCCAAAATTCAAATATTATTGTTATCATGTATTGTTCAATATTATTGTATTTATCTAACCTTTCAGCAAGGAGTTCCTATTTTGTACGCAATTTTTCCAAAAAAAAGTTTATTCAATTCAGTTGCAATATTATCAAAAACAATCCTTTGATGCAAATCTGAAATAGGTATTAACACAATTTTTGAAATTACTCTGCTTATTAACACTAATTGCAGACAACATTACAAAAAAATGATGATGAAGTAATAAAAAAATTTTAATTTTAATTTTATATACATTATCAAAGTACACATGTTGAATTTAAAGTAAATTTCTTAACAGATTTAAGATATTCATTTATGTTAAATTAATATAATAATTAAACTACATTATATTGGCTATGTGATAAATTACTTAATTACACAAGAAAATTATTCACTTGCACTGTATATATTTATTTTGAAAAATGCAACTGTTGCTTTAATTGTGTTACATCTTACAAATTCTGCTATCATTTTAAATATTAATACATATTTTATTTTTTATATAATGAAATAAATAACAGACAAAAATTGTTTTAATAGATATTTGTCAAATTTGTTTAAAATTAGTTGTACACAACACAAGTTTTTAATACTTACCATTTATTAGCAAAACATATGTAATCTTAATAAATATTAATTAATTAAACAAATTATGTTTTAACTTTTTTTTTTGTATATTTTTATAATTTTTTTTTGTATATCGTTGCATTATTTTTATACAAAATAGGATAAAATCTGTATAGCAGTATTTTATACTGCAATGAAAGCATAATCTTTTGCATTAAAAACAAAAATTGTTTATTTAATAATTGTATTAACTATTCAATGCCCTACTTTTAGATTGCTGAAATTTCATTGCAAACATAGCGTTTTATGTGGGTACATGTGTATAATACTAATTTAATACTTTTAATTAATCATGAAAAATCATTTTAAGTCATTGTTCTTTTAATCATCTATATTCAATATTCATAATATTTTAATTTAAAAGTTTTAATTGTGAAAATTTTCACAATTATACAGGATATTAAGAGATCATATAGAATGTTATAATTAAATACCCATTCCGCAATAGAAATGAATGTAAATATGTATATTACAATAGAAATTATTGCACTAATTTAGAAATTTTAATTATATAATTCTGTTTATACACCGGGCATATATATATTCTACTAATTATTCTAATAACATCTTTGGAAATGAAAGTTCATTTAATTTTGTAAATATGTATTATTTAATATTAAGTTAAGCACACATTTTTGGCTAAGCTTACTATTGTTTATTACATAATTTAGCATTTAATAATTAAAACTGTTCGATATCGAATACAATTGTTGTCCTACTATTTGGATTTTTTTGAAATATGCATTTCGATCAAAGCAAAGATTATTTTAACGATACAAAGATACAAGACTCAAGAGAGGCTAAGAATTATTAATTTAATAATTTCTCATTTTCTGCAAATAAGAATACTTTGGAAAATTACAATCGAATAAGCAAAGCTGAGGCAAAATTTAATTATGGTTTATATAAATTTGCCATCTACTACAATGCGTCAAAGGTAAATATAATAGGAATAGGTACGTCAAGATAAATAATAGAACTTATCGTACGTAATAACATAAAAAGGAAAGAATTAAAATAAAAAACTTGTAATAAAAGTAATGTATTAGGCTAATTATTAAATTGCGAATGAATAAAGAACGTTGCCCAAGTACAAATGGAATTTTTTATTTTTTCTCTGGTGTATACTACATAAATAATTAAACAAATAACGAACTTTACTCCATGCGTAGGGTAGAATAAAGACTGGTCTTCGTTAAGCTATAATTATATAATTGTAAATAAAATATAGCAATGATGTAACAGAGTTGGAAGAAAGTTCTTATGAAAAATGCGTTTGCCTACGCAATGAAACAAGTGCAGCACAATAAACTATTGAGCGAGTGAAAAATTCCAGCCTGATTGTCTTTTAATAAGAGCAACGAACACAATAATAGTAATAATAATAACGACGATGATAAAAATACAGCCAACGCTGTAAGCGGGATGAAAAATCTCGGTGAATCGAGGGAGCGCGCGCGCGCGTTCTAGAATGGGAGGCGGGCATTCTTTTAATTTCCGCCTCCCCATCCTCGCGCCGCATCCGTATCACTTTCCCTTTCCTTTCGCCCTCCCGAGGAGGCGAGGAACACCCACACGCGGCCGCGCGCGCGACACTTTCCATCGCAGCAGGCGACGACACAGGCGCAGGTACGAGGGGTGGCGGGCGGGGGGCCGAGCGAGCGAGCCAGCAGGCTTTATAAATACGTATAGGGGGGGTTGGGGCAGGGGGAGGCTCCTTAGGCCGCGGGAAGCATCCGCGGAGTAACGAGGGCTCCTCCTCGGTAGCCAACCGGATTATTTTCGTCGGCCGAGAAGGGTTGCGAGCGCGGGCCATGTGACTAAGCGAAGCCGGCCGATCGGCGACGGCAATCTCCGAGAGTTCAGTTATACCGACCGAGGTTATAAATAACGGAGGCCGGCGTGCAAGGAGTGTCTTAATCCGTCGAGCTGTGCTAGCGCCACCCGCACGCACACGGAGAAGCAGAGGCGCCCGAGTGTTACATGTGCAGCAGGGAGATCGCGGCGGAGCGTTAGAGCGAGAGGGGCACAGGCGGGGAGAGAAGATAAAGAGAGCAAGTCCGAAAGCACAGCGCACTTACTACTCTACGGCCGAGTGTAACGGCAGCACGCACGGGACCCTCCAGCCGTTGTCGTCATCCAGCCCCCCGAGCACCTTCGGTTGGTGGAAGGAAATTAAACTCGCTCGCTCGCTCGCTCGCTCCCTCTCCGCTCGGCCGCGGCGCGACAGAGTAGCGAACGCGGTGTCGTCGACGATTGTCGATTCGAGTGTGCGTGGCTCGTGTCACCTCTGGCTGTTTCTCCCGATCCTACCGAGGGACTATCCGTCCTCCCTGGAGTTGTGACCCCAGCTCGGGCGCGCGTTTTTCGAGCATCTTCCACCGACGTCGGAAGAAGGGGAGAAGAGCCACGAGCTCGAGCTCGAGCAGCAGCAGCAGCAGCAGGAGCCTAGTCGAAGAGGAGCGTGCCTGGAAGCGCACAGTGGAAGAGGGAGGCGGCGACCGTCGGGAAGTCCAGGGATCAAGGAAAGGCCGCACGTTGTTGAACCAACGGGAGGAGACGGAAGATAATATGCCGGAGAACGCACACCATATGAACGGCTACGCCAACGGGCATACGCCGCCGGAGCTTCAGCAGGACACGAGCTTTCTTTTCACCTCCGAGTCGGTCGGCGAGGGACACCCTGGTGACTATTCCATACCCGTTTATCCTCTCTATCTCTCTCTTTCTATCTATCTATATATATATACATATACATACATACATACACATATCTCTATAGATATATACGCGAATCTCTCTCTCTCTCTCTCTCTCTCTCTCTCTCTCTCTCTCTATCCGTCCGTCCTTACGTTACTAGCTCGCGCTCGATGATCCCCTTGTATCATTGGGTTAGCCTAGCGAATCTCCCCCCGAGTCACATGTTAATTTTCTACGATGAGTCGACGAAAGGTGTTGTTAAGCTCGGCGTAACCTATTTATCACACGAGTGCCCGACTAAACGACTAACCCCGTTAGGCTCGGCTCCTCTTCCATTTATCACACGTCGGTTTTATTTCATTTTTTCCCTTTTCTTCGAGCGTCCTCTCCTGCCTGCCCCCCTTTTGCTCGCACGAGCCCCCGCGCATACACGTGTCTGCCTGGCTGGTTAGCTGACTGCGTGTGCTCTTATTTCGCCTTCGAAAGGGTTACGCGACAGAGCGCGATCCTTCGATCCGAATCGATCCTCTCGGCCCGTCGTTCATTATCCCTAGATCATCGAGGCCTCCCCAGCGTTCTAGAACACGTTTGTCACCGCCCGCGGTCAAATTGGCTCCTCCAGCTCGGGCCGAATAAAATACGTAACGAATCGGCGTCTCGTGTGCGCTCGGCTAGAAACGTGGTCTCTTATTTTTCAGAGGATAACCAAGAGCCCTGCCGAGACTATAGCCCGATGCATTGACAGTAATTAAGAAACATTCGTTAACGTTCAGCCTCGAAATCCATAGGTACGGGATGCTCGGAGTTTTTTTGGAATGCGCACGATACAAAAATAAGCGAGCCAACGCGTACCGCCATAAAAGTGATACTCGGTCGGTCCTTCCTTGCTTCTCTCTCTCTTTCTCTCTCTCTCTCTCTCACACTTATGTTTTCTATATTAATTCAATGATATAGCTCTTTACCCTGTACGAATTCTCTCCCCGGAGTATTATTTAGCCCTCGCGAGCCCCTCCTGCCGACAATCATCTTAACCGAGGGGGACTTCCTTCATTTTATTCCTCGCCGTGCAAACCTCCGGGGTAAACTCGATTCGGCCTATCTTTTTATTCGACTTTTATCTCAAGATTTACTTTTGGATAGTTAAATGTATTTCGTATAGTCGTAAAGCTGAGCTCTCGATTTTGCGCAAAGCAACCTCACTCTGATTGGTTCTTTTATGAATGATGATTTTTTATATAATATGGATGAAGCAGAACGTTTGAAATCAGTCGAGCTATGAGCTAGTTTTTAATTAAATTATTGATATTATTCTTAAAATATATATATATATATATACACGCATATGGCCAACAAAATATAACTCGTCGTTATTTTGTTGATATTTTCATTTAAAGATAAATTACTACGTATCGCGCCTTTGATTCTCATCCTTACGTAGCTCACGTAATACCATTCGAATACGCGCGCGCTTTCGTAACATAAACTGTCGAAATTGTTTCCACGTGGAAACTTAACGTGTAATGCAAAATTAAATATTCACGCTATACACTGCACGATGACAAATTTTTATTTCAAACTAGATAGAGCTTCGTAAATTTTTTTAATTTTTGTACTTTTACACGACTTAATCTATTGTATTTCATATTTATCTCGAGAGAGGCCAAATCTTTATTAAAATTAAGTGAAGCATATTTAAAGCGTTCTAAAGTTTTTTATGCAATGATTTTTAATTTTTTGTAAAAAAGTATAATATGATACAATGCAATAAAACAAAGCAATCCTATTTATATTAAAAACAAGATTTAAATACAGTAATTATGTAAGGATGATTGGTAAATAAATTACATTTTTTATAAATTATAGATAAAATGTGTGACCAAATCAGTGACGCTATATTAGATGCACATTTGAAACAAGACCCGGATGCCAAAGTTGCCTGTGGCAAGTATTTATTAAACATTTTTAAAAAAAATTATTCTATTGTTTTGCTAATTATGCTATTGTTTCATTAAAATCATTGCCGTTTCATTGTAGAAACAGTTACAAAGACAGGAATGGTGCTGTTGTGTGGTGAAATTACTTCAAAGGCAGTTGTGGATTATCAAAAAATTGTTCGTGACACTGTAAACCACATTGGATACGACGATTCATCTAAAGGTAATTATGTTTTATTTTTAATTTACATGTGCTGTAAAATGATTAGGGAGTTTAAAAATGAATGTATTTAAAGCCAAGCATACCCTGTTAAATACTTGAATAGTCAACATTAATCTTAAAGAATCGTTATGCGTATTAAATATAAGCTTTTCTTTTAAACTTGACCAATTATAAATATTCATTAAATTTATGGAACGTTTTGAGGTTTTTCGCGTAAGCTTATTTTATTAATAGTAAAGAAATGAATTTTCAATTTTCGTAGTATATCACCAAATATTAATAAAAACCTTGATGACACTTCTGGAAGAATGATATTTATAAAATGCAATTAATAATTTATCTGAAAAAATGATCTTAATTTAAAGTAACGTAAATTAAGTAAGATAGGCAGAACAAAAAAAAATCTCACTGTCTGACCAATCTAAACCAGAAGACACCTAATGAAGTAAAATATATGAATCGTAAGATCATGTAACGTAAGCGTATAATGGTGGTGGCAGGATTCGATTGGCGTACGTTGAATCTTTTGGTGGTGATCAAGCAACAATCTCCAAATATCGCAGATGGTGTACACATCGCCAGGGACAAACTGGACGTGGGCGCGGGTGATCAGGTATATAACCCATTCAAAGCCTGTGCCACAGAGCAGCAGATTATATGAAACAATGATAATATTTTTAAAAAGAATTTTTGTTGCAAATTTTTAAATAATCAATGTATATGGGTAAAATGTGGGCTATTATTAAAATATCGTAATTATTGAAAATGTTTAAATAGGTTTATAAGTCAGACAAAAGGATCCATTTAAAAAATAATTAATATTGTTAAGGAAATTTTTATAACCTTTCAACAAAAATATTTTTATTATGTAAATGGAATCTATGAAAACATCATAATAATGAAAGCTGAATAGGCAATAATACATAAGTTAAGAAGCATTAAAGAAAAAGGAAATTAACAAACTTTGAAAAATTAATGTCTGAAGTTAATTGCCTCAATTTCTGCAGGTTTTGATTACAAGTTGTGCAGCATCTTATTGGCACTCGATGCTCAATCACCAAATATCGCAGCAGGTGTACATGAGAATCGTAGTGATGAAGAAGTCGGTGCTGGTGATCAGGTTAATTGTTCTTAAACTATTAACAATTTATTTCACCTTTTTTTAGTTTCTTCATTTACTTAAGAATTTTATTTCATTAATTTCTTTCAAATTATTTTAAAACTTAATCAATATTAATATAAGTACTATTATCTATTTTATAAATATTCAATCTAAAAACATAAAGTATTTTTTTACTATCTTTACCGACTATTCCGCAACCATTATTTTTGACTTTGTTAAAAAAAATAGAAAAATTATTTAATTATACCGAATGGGTTTTTGCTATGCGATCGTGCTTTGAATTTATTGTTTAAAAAGTAATGCAAAGTTATCGAGTAAATTGAAATTTAATGATGATACATGATATCTTGTAAATTCATTGTCTTTTTACTATGAGTTAAAAATGCTTTTTTGTACAAAGGTAGTGGAGTGGAAAAGTAATTTAAATTTACTTAAATAGTTTTTAAGCCTTATTGGATTATTGGTTGAATAATATTTTAGAAAATACTGATCCAAGTGTATTTTTTTTTTCTTCAAGCAGGGTTTAATGTTTGGTTATGCCACAGATGAAACAGACGAATGTATGCCACTGACCGTGGTACTTGCACACAGGTTAAACCAAAAAATTGCCGAGCTCAGACGAAGCGGTGAATTGTGGTGGGCTCGCCCCGACTCAAAAACACAGGTAAGCTTAACATTTGCTCGTAATTAATGATTCGTTTCATAATTTGTGCCCAAAATGTGTACATTTTATTGTCAACCGCTCAGGTCACTTGTGAATACATAATGGATCATGGGGCTTGCGTTCCTATCAGAGTTCACACAGTGGTTGTCTCTCTGCAACACAGTGACAAAGTTACCCTTGACGAGTTGCGAAAAGCTGTTATGGAGAAAATTATAAAAGAAGTTATTCCTGCGCGATATCTCGACGAAAGAACAGTCTTTCATGTCAATCCCTGTGGTCTCTTCATTATTGGTGGCCCACAGGTAAAGAAACGATATTTCTACCTTAGTCGAGCTCAAGAATCATTCAATGATGACTAGTTATGTATTTGCTACTCTTGATTGCCATGATGCAAAACATAAAACTGAGAATGACAGCGTTCGAGCATTGATAAAACAGTAATCGTACTACTCGTTAAAATTAACACTCGTATCTAAAATTGTCTTCTAATATTTAGTAGCTGTAGCTTAAAAAGATTAACAAGAAAATAGATGAAATTAATACTGCGCTTGCAATGCATTGGTGGTGTTAATGCTGTGAAATTGAGTTGCGACTGCTAAATTGGAATATATGTATGTATTTGTAGAGCGATGCAGGACTGACTGGTCGTAAGATTATTGTGGATACTTATGGAGGTTGGGGTGCTCATGGAGGCGGTGCTTTTTCTGGCAAAGATTTTACTAAAGTTGACAGATCTGCAGCATACGCAGCTAGATGGGTCGCTAAGTCCCTGGTAAAAGCTGGTCTTTGCAGGCGTTGCTTGGTTCAAGTACGTTTTCATGTAACTGGAAAGCAAAACAATATGCCGCCTTTTGTGACTTTGAATTTAATTTAATAGGTATCCTACGCTATTGGCGTTGCAGAGCCATTATCGATTACCGTCTTCGATTATGGCACATCGAAAATGTCTCAAAATCAACTTTTAGATATAGTGAATAAAAACTTTGACCTACGCCCTGGAAAAATAGTCAAGTACGAATGCTGTTTATTTTTATTTTTCATTCTTAACAAGCGAGCAAGTTGTAGTATTAAAAGTTTTTTGTCTTTTCTTCCTTTCTTCCAGGGAGCTGAACCTTCGAAATCCAATTTATCAACAGACTAGTACGTACGGACACTTTGGAAGGGATTGTTTCAGTTGGGAGCAGCCAAAATCATTGAAATTAGATTGATGAGAAACACAATGAAACCTTTAATGCTTTAAAATTAAAAGGCCTCTTCCATGCCTGTCTAAATCCATTTTCCTTACATTTTTCTAACGTAACGTCTTGATTTATTTTCTTTTCTTGACCTTTTTAAAATTACGTTAAACTCTTAAGCGTAGTTTAGATATATATAAATATATAAAAAAAAAAAGAGAGAAGGAAAACTCAATTGACGTTTTATCTGCACGAAAGTGGTCTGCTATTTTTCGACATAGTTGCATCTTTAGTAACAAAGTTGTAAGAAAAATTTATGGAAGATTTCAAATAGCTTCCGCTTACTACGAATTACAAAAAAAAAAGTTAAAATGAGATGTTACTCTAAAAAAAATTAGAAGAGCGTTAAAGCGAAAGTAAAAAAATGGTGCTTGCTTCGCTGTCTCGTCCCTCAATAACTAAACTTGTATCCTCCGAAGAATAGATATGGAAATAAGGAAAAATATATACTTAAACAAAAAAGCGAACAATGTTTAGTTGCGTAATTGAATTAAATCTGTGTATATAATATATATATGTGTCAAGGTGTGCGCAAATGCGCCATCCATATAGCAAGAGAGATGCTACCGCATATGTTTATAGCACGAGGGACGAAATATTGGTAGTTTTGTAGTAAGAATTTAGTACTTATTGTAAATGTAACATTTTACTCTTAGATGTTAAGACAATGAAAATAAAAATAAGTTTCGTTCCTCCTCTTGTCCCTCCTTTCCATTCTGTCAATCTCATTCGAAATATTAAATACAACTTTTCAACATAAGTTCATTAAAAAAAAAAAAAAAAAAAAAAAAACAAACAAACAAAATACAGTGACATTAGCTACTTTTTAATTATACAGTTTTTGAATTATGGAACATGTCAATACTGGCATTTTCTTAATTTAAAAAAAAAAACAATTATATAAATACAAAAATGTTTAAAAAAAAAAAACATGTACGTATATGACGAAAGCAATATTGTAGATCATTGATAACCGAATGAAAATTGTATTTGAAAATTAATTGTAATATGTTAATTTAAAAAAAAAAAAAAAAAAAAAAAAGCCAGGAAATTCGTGTAAGCCGCTAAATGGTAAACTATAGACTTAAAAATTCTTGATGCGGAGCATTTATAAAATTACAAAATGGTCTTCAATAAAGCATCTATACAGAAAGTAGCATTTAAAAAATAAAATATAAGATTTTTTTTAATAAAAAAAAAAAAAATTGGTAAAATTATGTATCTTATAGTCCGTTGCTACACCAATATTTGATTTATTTTTAGTTTTTTTTTTTACAAAATTTGAAATAATTGAATCTATTCTATCAAATATTGTATAATTTTAATTGTATATAGTAGAGTATCAGAAAAACATACAATAAGACATTTGCTATAAACTATTTGATAAAATTATATTAATTTTGTCCATTTTAATACCGATCGTAATTAAATTTAAAAGTTTCCAATTCAACAAAATTTTTAAATTACATAAATTTATCTATACGCATTTACTTATTTACTAACACGCTACAAATAAAAAACAATTTTAGCATTTTACATATTTAAAAAATTCAAGTTAAGCTGTAATTTTATAATTTTATGTTTAATTTATAGTTTAGCTTTTATTTGATTTCTTGAATAATAGATTAACACTTTTAATATATTTTGAAATTTGTCTTCTACATTTAATAATCATAATTTAAACAAAGTTTTATGATTACAAATCTTCAAAGCACACTTTATAAAAATATAGCTCTTATCTTTATTGTTTTAAAGTACAACTTTCAATCTGAATAATTTAATATACTGAAAGTTTTTGTTTTATAAATAATCATTTCTTTACATGCTGCTAATAGATATTCAATTAAGAATAACTGAATTGTAAGTTACTTCACAAATTATTAAACAATTTCATTTTAAAGTAAAGTAGTACATATTTAAAAAAATATATGTATAATAAATTTAATTTGTCATAAGTTGTTTTGGTGCATGGATACGACTATGACGTAAAAGAGAACTCTTATCTGTAAATGATTTTTCGCACTCAACACATTTATATGTCCTGCCAGTATGTGAAACGAGATGCCTACTAAGACCCGAAGCGTGGCAAAAGGCTTTTGGACATAATTGACAATGATGTAGCTGTATGTCATTTGGATTCAGTTTTTGATGTCGTCGCATATGAACCTTAAGTGCTTCTCGTTGAGTAAAACTTTTTTCACAATGCTGGCATTGAAAGGGTTTTTGCCCCGAATGAGTCATAAGATGACGAAGGAGAATTTCTTTTTGGGCAAAAGCGCGATGACAAATATTACATCCAAAAGGTTTTTCTCCAGTATGCGTTCGCTCGTGTCTCACTAAAGCTGATCGTGTTGGAAACCATTTTTCACATGCTTGACAAGTGAATCCTCGCTGTGTGCTATGTACAGATTGGTGACTTTTGAGCATTATCCTTCGAGTAAAGGCCTTTGGACACTTGTCGCATTGAAATACTTTCAATTCTTCCCCAGTTTCTACTGAAATAATATACATATATATATACACGTGTAAACATATAAATATTAATTTGAAATAACTTCACAAAAATATTTAACGACGCATATAAAAATAAAGAAAGTAGACGTAAGATATTCATCTACAATACCATTAGATTGTAAGTTTTAAATATCCACTATAATAAAATAAAAATTATACATAAATGTATTGTATAAGTAAATAATTTTATTATTCGATTAAATAAAAAACTTTAAGCTACGAAGGATATATTATCTAAACTATACAAAATAAATACTGTAATTTATTTTACCAATAGGCTGATGCAAGGGCTGCTGTATTTGTGGTTGATTTTGTTGCTGATTTTGAAGTTCCATCATGTATATTTTTTGGTTCTCGGTATTAACTATTGTTCTTTGCACTTCGTCCCCTTCGTCGTCCGATTCTTGTTCCTGTTTGATTCTTGTGCCCTTGATTGTACAACGAGCCTTTGCCGATCTTTCTTCCGCAGGCACCAAAGTGATATTTTCTGGATCTTCTAACAAATTTTCATCTACATCAGCATTCTCAGCGCCCATTCCTAATATGTATCCACCGACTAGTTCTTCTTCGGTTACTTCAATAGGATCACCCTCTGCTTGGCTATTATTTACATCCTTCTTCGTCGAGACTAAATCAGCTAGTAACTGCTTAACTCTTTTTGATTTACCACTGCTAGTTTGTGGTTGTTCGCTTTCGGAACGAGAATCCTGACTTCTAATATCGTCATCCTCTTGGCCAGTCAATTGTTGAATTAGTCTTATATGTTTCCTAAGTTTTATATCCACAGCTTCGCATTTTTTTTTAAATTGATAAGATTTTTCCAACTGATATTTACAAGGATGACATATCATATTTGGTAAACCATCGTCTTCAAATACCTAGCAATAAAAGCAAAATCATTATGATTTTATTCATAGAAATTTTACAAAATGTATACAAAATTAAATATTATATTGATTTATATGCATTTGAATGGTAAATAAAGGGTAAAAAAATATTAATCGAAAAAAAAACTTTGAGAAGATGTTATAATTTTACATTTCTGTGATTTATTTTGTAATAGTTAATTAAATCTTTAATTATTATAATAAAGAAATATAGTGAAATAGAGTATGTAAAAGATGATTAGTTGGAGATGCATTTTTAAATCATAATTTATTATCCTACGAGTATTAGAACGTACGATAAAAAATTATTAAAAATTTGGCGAAAATTTAAAAAATTAAAAAACGAAACAATACTGCACTCTGTTAACAGATGTTTAAATTTCAAATTGGATAAACATTGAACTCGTGGTCACTTGATTTACGCTACTCGAGATACTTTCGATGCAAAAAAAAAAAAAAAAAAACTCTACCCAAAGGACAGAGAAAATGTAACTATTGGTAAGTTGTATAAATTTGCAGCTTTTAAAAGCCAATGAATTGTGAGAGAGAGAGAGAGAGAGAGAGAGAGAGAGATAGAGATAGAGAGAGAAACGAGGTCTTTCACGGTGCACAATATCCCATTGGCAAGGTATTTGTGCCCAAACGCATGGGCGTAAAAAAAAAAAACAGAGCACGAGAAAAAGGCCGTATAAAAACATAAACAAATGTAGGCGGTGAGCCGCGAGCGCGCATTAATTATTGTCAACGAGGGGCGCGCGCGTGTGCGTGTGCGGGCACTGGCGGCGGTCCGTAGGAAGCGCGCGCCCGCCCTCCCGCCCGCCCGCGTTAAACAAATGTCTTAATTGCATTATTGGGAGAATCGGCATGATTTGGGTCACAGGGAGCCGTGAGTTTCCATGATTAAGCGATAATATAGATTTCTAATGGTCGGCTTTATCGAGTGCGCCCGTGGGCCGCTCGATTTTGAAATGCACCTGGCACTTGGGGGCTCGGGATAAGAATATTGATTATTCCAGGGGAGACGTTGGGGAGGTCATGATAAAAAAGGTTCTAGAAGCCGACGGATACGAGAGGAGCCATCGGGTGATGATCGAGCCAAGGGGCCAACGCTAACCTCGAGATCGACACAGGCCATAATCCTGAGCGGAAGAGGTATCGCGTCTTCGTCGTATATCGGCACCATCTCCTCCTCCTTGGCAAGGCAGAGCCGGCAGAGCTCGTTCAAGTGTATAATAACGTTACTCGGGCTATCACCCTTTCTCCTCCGTACATAAGTCTTCATTCCTCCTTTCGTATCCAGTGTAAGACCCCTTAGGTTGATTCTTTCGAAATCTTATTTAATTGTCCTACCGAGTGCCCGAGCCTTCCACGACGCTCGAACCTTATTTGCCGCAAATGCACAATGCTAATTCGGAATTATTCACTGGAAGCGCGCCGCACCGACGACGACGACGATGATATTATACTCGGTCACTCACAACGGAATCTACTTGCACACGCCCTGACGCACTGCAAATATGGCGTAATGCAGGGATCTTTGGTCGCAGCCGACGCCGTCAATTTCTATATGCCACATACTACTACTGCACGGCTAAGTGATCCGATGTAGGCAGGCATCAGATGTTACACTGCAATATGGCGGACTCTACAGCTTTCGGCACAGTTTCCTCCTCCACCGACCGTTTTTACCTTTAACGTTCTTGCATAATTTAACTTAGCTTTGGTTGCTCGGGCTTACATGCGATTAATGATTATTACGCATCTATAACTATATACGTACTTGCATGCGTACATATATATATATATATATATATATATATAAATATATATATATGCGCATATACGTATATGCACAGATATGCTAAAGTATTCGCAGAAATTGATACACATGTACTGATGATATATAAAAACGCATATTTTATATATATATATATATATATATATATGCATTTAAAATATTTACAATTAATAATTACAAATTCATCGGATAATCGGTGTTGTTTATTTTTTTGTTGTTGTTGCTATTATTATCATTGTTGTTGTTGTTGTTATTATTATTATTATTATTATTATTATTATTATAACTATTATAATAATACTAATAATTATTATTGTTATTATTAATTTTGTCGTTTCTTTTAATATTATTATTAGTTATTTATTTATTTATATATTTATTATTGTTGTTGTTGCTGCTGTTGCTGTTGTTGTTGTTGTTGTTGTTAAATTTTACGGTTATTTTGAAAAAAAAAATTAATTAATACAGTTTCTTCCCTTTTTACGTTAAGATATCGTTCTCTTTTGGTTGAGATTTATAACAAACGAAAGAAATAAAAATTAATAGTAAAAATAAAGAAACGAGTTAACGCTGTGCGACGATAACGCTAAGTCGGTAAGGATGGTAACTAGTACAGATTCAAATTTTAATCCGAATCGCGACAGGAAACGGAAATAGATTCCTTCTAGTTTGTTATTATATATCGCAGCTCTCGTATATCTGCACTTTACAAATAGTTTGTTCGCAGGGTATTGAGAACGTAAAAATTATTATTATTGTTCATCGATGTAATATTTGTTTATTAAATTTAGTGTTGATCAAAACCTTACCCGTTTCCCATGTAAGATAACAAAGCAGTAAGAAATTGATTCAATTTCTTACTTTGCAGATTAAAAACAAATTTCAGCTTTTTTTTTTTTTTTTTTTATTTTTAATGAAAAGTTAGTAGTGTATTTTTAAAACGACCATGGGTCTTTTAAATCTATGTGAACAATATTTTGGTGCTCGTGACTTTTATGAGGTACTAAATATATCAAAAAGTGCCAACGAAAAACAAGGTAAAACAATATACTGTACCTTCAAATCTTCTCTAATCGTTGTTATAACAAACAGTATTTAGTAAATTGTAAAAATAAATTCATTCACGAGGCAGCTTTTTATTCTAATCCATTCTTTAAAGCAATACCTAGTTCTATTGATGCGTATACAAGATCATGAAAATTTTTTTACTTCTTAAGAAAAATTATTAAAATCTTCTGAATTATATTGGTTGAAAAACATTTGACTTATAATATAACATAACTTGTATGGTGGCAATATATTATAAACAATAAAATTTCAGTAATTATACGATGGAAACGCTCGTTTCTTAATTAGTTTGTACATATGTATATATATATTTACATGTGTGAATTTGACTGAATTTAAAATTGATTCAAAACAATTTTCAAACTAATTTCTTCTCAAAATTACACTTTATATAATATGTATAATTTATTTTTCAGTTAAAAGAGCTTACCACAAATTATCGTTACTCGTTCATCCTGATCGAGTAGAAGATGAAATCAAAGCCGAAGCTACAGAGAAGTTTAAAGTCCTTGGTAGAATTCATTCCATTCTTAGCGATAGTGAGAAAAGAAAGATTTATGACGAGACTGGTAGCTTTGACGAAGAAGGTGAAGATACAGGTATACAGAACTGGGCAGATTACTGGCGTTCTCTTTTCAAAACAATTACAATTGAAGACATAAATAAGTACGAACAGGACTACAAAGGCTCTGAAACTGAAATTAAAGATTTGAAAAGAGCTTATATTGACAGTAAATATATATGTTTTTTATAATCAATAATTTTAATTTTGAAGAATATAAAAGAACATTAAAGTATTTTTGTTGTACTAATAGGTAAAGGTAATATGGACTACATTCTTGAATCAGTGCCTTTTACCAATTGTAACGAAGAACCTAGATTACATTCGATCATTCGAGATCTTATCACAAAAGGTGAAGTGCCAGAGTTTAAAGATTTCACAGAGGAATGCGAGAAAAAAAAACTACGTAGAAAACGAAAGGTAATTTAAACAAAGCCATTTCAATCGCAAACATTTATTACACAGTATTATTCTAAAAAAACATATTTTCATAGTATATATGTATATATGTATTTGTGTAATTGATTATTTAACTTATACTCAAAGTATTATTATTCAATAATCACTTTCGAGTGTAATATTCAAGATAATTAGTGTCTTTGAATAATTACTACAAATTCTTGAACAAGTTTAAAAATTTTAAGTTGACCGAAACACAATGTGTGAATAATGAAAGCTCATAAAAAAAATAGACACGAACACCTATCGTTTTATTTATTTTCACACTTCGTACATATGTAAATATTACGCATTACAAATTTAACATACTTAAAAATAAGGAATCATTAGGGATTTAATCTTTTGATTGTTGAAAAAAAAAAAATTATAGTAAGTAATAATTTGTTGGTAAATAAAATTTACAAAAAGAATCTATTGACCCTAAAAATTTTTCACATAATTTAATGCAGTTAATAATAATGAATACAAAACAGAAGGTTGAATTTAAAATTTAAATGATAAATACAACGATCTTGGTAGTGAATTTTATCGAATAAATATCTTTTTCTTAAGAAAGAGAAAAATCCTTTTTAGTAAAAAGAAGATAATGTTATTCCAATATTAAGCGTACCGCATGAATTATCGTTAATTGCGTTAGCTAAAAGGCATCTCAATCCGTCTCAAGACTTTTTTGCAAAAAGAATAAAAGCGTATTTTATTATTATTATATCAATATTAAAAAAAAAAGAAGGTTTGTATAAAGAAAAAAGTTCATCATAAATAATATAAGACGAAAATGAGTGCGAGCGAAAATGAGAAAGCATCGAATCAAGTTATTCGCTCAATTATTATAATGCGCTCTAATGCATCGACGAAAGAAGATCTAATGATAGAGAAAATTGAAGGAGGGGAGAGACAGAAGGAGATATAGATAAATAGAGAGAAACTGTATCAATGCTATATTGCATCGCGGGGCGCGGGAGGTCGTGTGGGAGGGCGGGGCGGAAGGAGGGGGCGGCTGAACGAGGAGGAGGAGGAGAGAGTCGAAGTTAATAAATAACTAGCTAACGGCAGATAGAGGCTCAGTATAGCGTTCAACTCTGATCAGCCGCATAGTCTTGTTGGAGTAAGACTGGGCGTGCGAGGGACGAGAGAGATCGCGCGACAATTTTGTTTTGTTTTTTTTTTTTTTCCTCCCCCGCCCCCCCCTTCGTTCTTTTGGGGGAACAAAAAATCCAGCTGATCCGAAAAAAATAGGGCGAGCATGAGCCGCCGAATCACCCGCTTGGCAGTCGGTACACTGCTGGCCCTCCTCCTCGCAGCTCAACTGGAAGCCGCCTGCGTAAAAACGCTCAATCAGGACCTGCTCGAGTATGCGTGTCAGGGCGGCTTCGCCAACGATCTCAACTCCATCCCTAATAATACGGAGAAGATCCGCATAACCAATATGCCCGTGGGCCGAGTGACGAAGGAGCTCTTCTCGCGCTTCGGGGGCAATCTCCTCGTGCTGACCTGCTCCCATTGCATGATCACCGACATCGACGACGAGGCCTTCCGGAATTTGGAGAACCTGCAGCAGCTCAGCCTCGATAACAATCATTTGAAAGAGGTAAGGGCCGAATCCCTGGAGAACCTCGCCTACCTCACCTACCTCGACCTCAATTACAACGAGATCGAGCGCATCGACAAGGACGTCTTTCGCAACTCCCCGGGCATCGTCGACCTACGGCTCTCGGGCAACCTCCTCCGCTGCCTGGACATCGAGAGCCTCTCTAAGCTCGGCGACCTCAAGCGCATCTTCCTCAACGACAATCCGAACCTCGGCTGCCCCAGCGCGATGAAGAAGTTCCTCGAGGACCGGCAGATCGACTACGAGGCCGACGCCCGCTGGTCGGCCGGCCAGGGGGGGCAGGAGCAGGAGGTGGCGGAGGAGGAGGAGGAGGAGGAGGAGGAGGAGGAGGAGAACAACTGGCCGATCGAAGAGGAGGACAGGCTGCTCCGGGGGCCCGCGATAGTCGAGAGAAAGGGCCAACCGACGAGCAGCACCCCCCTGTTGCTCGGCCCGAGCCAGGAGAGCGGGCCCCCGAGGTGGCTGACCAGCCCGTGGAAGCCCCTGGCCCCGAGCACGCCGAGCCCCTACGCGACCGAGTCCCTCGACCTCGGGGAGGCCACGACCTGGAGCGCCACGACCCCCCAGCCGACCGCGCCGCCGGCCCCCCGAAGGCCCTACATCCCGGAGATCGCCAATCCCTCCATACCCGAGCAGGACTTCTCCTACCAGGGGCCCTACTACCTACCCGAGATAACCCAGCAGCAGATCGACAACTACAAGAACACCGTCCTCGCCACCGCGCAGACGACCCAAGACGGCGGCCTTCGCGTTACATCATCGACGGGTGCATCGTCCACGACTACCGAATTCCCGAGCGACGACGACGCCGCCGCCGCCGCCGCCGCCAATCCCATCTGCAGGGGCTCGCTCTTGCTCGCTTTTGCTCTGACGCTCACCGGAGCCATCGTTATTCTTGGATAATTTGGCTTGGAACGGTGCGGCACAGGCAGGCTTTTATTATTCTAACTACTGTTTCTATTACTTCAACCTTGCACTCTGTCGAACGATGACGCAAAAGCACGATTATTTGGAAATGGCATAGGCGCGAGCGGCTTACGTAACGCTCTGCGGCCCATGGCTCGACTGCCGCCCACGGCTATTGCCGCTGCCGCTGGCCTTTGGACTTTGCGGAGACACACGCCGTAAGGCCCCGGCGCTCTTCGCTAATTAGCCATTGCCGATTTGTATTCGGCCTTCGTTCGTTAATCCGCGAGGCGAGGATCGTTCGCGCCGCGCTGCCTACGGGCTTCGGAAAACATTTTCGTTAACGCTCAATTTGCGCCTCTTCGCACGCGAATCGAATCTATCGATTCGCCCTGCGCTTCGACTAAGAGGACCCCACCCCGCCCCGCCCAAGCACTTTAATTTATTTAGTATGACCCAGTGCTAAGCCGCTGCTCCTCTTCTCCTTTGCGCCATTGCGTTAACGCGATGATTATATCTCGATTTAAATGGAAACTCGTGTTTTTGCCCGCGCGCGCGCGCACACGCGCAGAAGCCTTCTCTTCTTCTCCTACTCTTTATATCAACGATATAAAACAACTCAAAATGAGCCTTTGATCGAGGCTCGGTATCCGATACCTAAGAGAACGAGAATAACAAAACTAAAGCGGGCAGCTTTACCATTTTATTATAATATACGATCGCGTGTGCGAACCTTTTCAAATTTCATACCAACTCTTTATTGACAGGACAATGCCATTACGACTTATTGCCTAACCCCATTGAACGATGATATTTGCAAATTTATAATCTACATTTGACGAAAACAACGAAAAAAATCAAAAAAAAAATCACACGCGTTACATTTTCTGTATAAATTTTTTGTTTACAATTAGGGCAAATTATTCGAAGCTTTACGGCGATTTTTATAAAGCTATAATTTTTAAACGCGTTGCTTAATTTACTAATGATCGTATACTTGCTCGGGCACACACGTGTCTATTTTTGTTATTTAGTAAATGCAATTGAGGTGCAATAATTCAATTTTTAAGCTTAAACTATGTTTTTAATTCCAAATGAAATAAAAAATTAGCTTTATTAATTATCGAAGCGTGTATTATTAATAAAGAATCTAAATTTAACGTGCTCCGAGAGAATTAAATATTATTTATGATTCTAATGTTTATTCTAAGAATTCCGCTTGAAGAGCTTTTAGAAAATAAGTTAGTACTAATAACGCGCGGATAATTTTGAATAAATCGTACGAATTGTTCGACGGTCGTTAAAAAAGTATCGAGTACCTTTCAACTTTGCGGATACGATAGTGTGCAGATTGATAAATCAGTGGATAAACCCGAACATCACCAACAGTGTCTTTAAGATCAATTCGCTAACTGTTATGGTTTTTGCTAATAATAGCTGTTTCAACGTTTAAAGATAAATGCGCTTAACGTTTGTTACGTTTAATGTTTAGTAGCAAGGAGTACACAAAAAGTAAGCTCTCTATGCTTATAATCGTGAAATATTTAATTAAACGTTATTATATTCCTATATGTATGTAAATGAGCCAATGAACGACATTAATCATTTTTTTTTTATGCGTATACATTCTTATTAGCTTGTATATATTTATTATTATATTTCCTTCGCTGTTTTGAGACCGAAAATATTTTTGCCAATATCGCATTAAAACGTTACATTTTATGAAAGATGAAAGAAGCCACGGATAAATTATTTCAAAAATAATACAGAACATAATTAGGTCGAGTTCATAATTGTTTATTCGCAAATTAAAAACAATTTTACAATAGTATGTCCATTCAAACTTAACTAAAAATCGGATTTTACGTCACATTTATTTTGCCGTAGTTATTATAGTATTATTGCAACAACTTTATTTTTAAATGGAATTAAAAAGTTTACAACGTTTTCCCTTGAAATTCTAAAAATAATAAATTGTTGAATGTGCAAAGGATTATTGATTATTTTGACCGATAGGAAGCTCGATCAATTGATTTAAAAATATTGGATGGCTATTAAGTGCACCTGTCTTTTAAAATACCTTTTACATTTCCTTCAAAAACATTAATTTTGGTATGTAAATGACATTTTTTAAAAGAACCTTTTCATAATACTAATAATAATATTATTTTCGAACTATTTTGAAAGATTCTATTATTTTTTAAATTGTGTTTTTATATTTTGCTTTAATAATTTAGTGAGGAAGTAATTTAAAAATTTATAAATATATATTTATATATACATAATTTATTAGTTTAATATTAAAAAATTATTAACTGACAATCAACCATTTGTAAGTCATATAAGAATACAAATAAGCTTAAACGGATTGATTGAGAATAAATAATTACAAGACTTGTTAGTTTTTTAAATAGAATTAAAAACAAGTGAAAATATTTGTTGACCAAAATTATTATAGTAAAAAGAAGAGATATAAGCTTCATATTATAAATATGAGTGTTCAAAGAACTTATTTATATAGTTATAGAATTAATAAGGATTAAATTTTTCCTTGATTAAAAGTAGAGGAATTCTATAATAAAAATTCGATTAGTCGGACAAATTTATAATTTATTTATAACACAAATGATCAAAGTATGGAATATCAAACTTGTTTTTAATATTAACTGATTTATACTAATTTTATGGCACAACTAAAGTTTAACAATGTACTTATATATGTGTATCCTTTTCTTACACCACTATATATATATGTAATGCCCTGCACCATTAAAAGTCCCAAACAGGTCTGTCGGTTAATGCCGAACGATCTCACTGCGCGATCTTCGCTCGGGGGACTTTTCAGATCAGCTGAAGTAGATAAATGCCCACAAACCCTCCCCCGTTTATATTATATACTTATAGGTGTTGGCTATATGTATATATATATGCTATATGGTCGAGATATGTGTCGCAATAAATAGGTATCTTATAAATCTCAACTGCTCTCGCGCACCTCTCCTAAATTTTAAAAAACTGTATATAGATCTGATCTAATGTTCCTAGTAGTGTCGCTTACTCCTATGTATTGTATGTGTTTCCGATACATCAAAAATCCTATTGTTTATTATATAATGTGCTTTCCCGCTTTGTCAACGCTAAATATCCAAAAATTTGCGTGCGTAAACACTTCTAAAAACTGGAAAAATTGTCAAACCATCACCGCCCCCTTTTCCAGAGAGCTAGTCAATGTTTTCACATTTATAGCGCCAACATCTATGTAATATATTTGTCTTGCAAGAATAAATCCTGTATTTATTAAAGTCAAAAGGTTAAAACAAAAAAATTTACGAAAATGATTAAATTTAACATATCAGAGACATATTTAACTCAATGGTACTTTGTGAAAGGCACTTCCCATTTATCTATTAAATTAAGGTATTTTTAATTTATTCAGAATAAAATACTTAGTATTAGTATTTAAAAGTACTATGATTATTATTGTATTAACGAACGTCGATATAATCATTGTATATTAACCTAAATTTCCCATGTTAATGGTGGAAATATGTATTTAATAGATTTAAAAACCATTAATGAAATGAAAGACCGATCTAAAGACGAGCTATATAAAATAAAAGAATAAGGCTACCTTTAATTCGAATGGTATGTTCCATGTTTTTATATGGTGACTAATAGAGTAAAATAGATGCGCAAAAATGTACTATCATGGTATTAGAAGGGAGTAGAATGGTTGAAAGGAAAGAATAGGTGATAACAATGTTTGCAACAAGCATAGAAGAACACGCGAGCAAAGTCATGCAGCGAAATATAGTCGACCTAATAATCTGTGCTCCCATTATTATTACGATAGTCAGTTATGTAACGACCTTCACACCTATGGCCAAATAACATCATCGCTGGTAGACAAATGAGGCTAGCATTTGCAAGAACTCCACGGTCAAACTGCGCTTATTTATCTTCTGTTCTCAAAAAATCATCTAAAATGTATCAATCGTCAAATCCTAAGTGATCGCAGATTTATAATATCAAATTTATTACATCATGAATAAAATGTGTTTACTAATATTACAGATTCTGAGATTTTTTGTAGAACACCCTGTTGTCTTTACCTAATTAAATGCTACAAGAGGCATTGAACAATTCTGAAATACTAGTTTCTCAGACATTATTATTACTGTACGTCATTTATGCAATATTTAATAAAATTGCCTTTTATAAATTGAGGTTTCAATGGTCTCGCGCGCATTCTTTAGCAATTCTACCATTGGGTTATGTGTTTATTTATATTTTTATATATCAATGCTATTTTTTTTTTGTTTTTGTTTCTTTTATTAAAAGTAATCCAAATGCTCGATGAAAAGTTTTAATTTAATAACAAGTCTGTAATATTCAAAGAAACAACATCAACACATGTTTTATAAACCAGTTAATAATAAAATTAACACAAGTAGTCTAGTGTCAATCTTCGTTTAAAACTAAAATAATTTTTGGCAAAATTTGTACGTAAAATAATATTTAAAATGTAGATTAATTGTTTTCACAATTTTATTTAATTACCTTAAAAAAGTGGATCATAAATATTTTTACCGCTGTATTATATAAAATTAGAATATCAAATATTATATTTGCTTAATAGATTTTATATTTTATTCTAAAAAGCTGTTAAGCTTTGATTGATTAGAAAAAACGAAGGCTGTATTATTTGCAATAAAATATATTTGCTTCTACAAAAATGTACTTGATATCGTGTAAAGAGAAATTAGTTCAGCAACTATAATTGTATGTGTAACGAATTGCATATATTTGTTATTGTCAGCATTTAGTTTTACTTGTGTGAAAATAACATCAAAATAACATAGGATTAGTGCTTTATATTAACCACAATATTATTTACAATTTAATGCACTAAAACTATTATTAGCTCAAAATGATCAGTCTTTAAAAAATGAGATCTGTGATGTAGAATAGAACATGTTTTATGTTTAACAAGAATTTGAGACTTTTGGAGAGAAACAAATTCGTGCATAATTTTTACAAAGATAAAATTGTCTACGGCAATGAATGATAAGACATATAGTGTATGCGCTTGGGCATTCGTAAACATAAGTGGCTCAAAAGCAATTAGAAGCCTGTACTATGTTAGTGAGAATGAGGCAAATCAAATGAAAATTAAAGCTTATAATGGCAGAAATAAAAAATATTCTTTCCTTTCGGATTATTTTTTTGTTCTGTTTTATCGCGCGCTATAATTAAATTTACGTATTCGTTTTAATTTTGGTGATAGAAGGACATTATGAAAAAAAAAAAATAAAAAAACAAATCATTACATACAGATTTGATCTATGTAAAGTTCTACTTGGAAAAATTATTGCTAGTCTACTTACATGAGATAAATAGATAGATAGAGAGCGAGAGAGAGAGAGAGAGAGAGAGACGCCCTTCGCAGTCTAACAGACGATGAATTGCAGGATTTTTAAGCGACCCTGTAATTAATATTTCAGTTAGAATACTTTACTTATCACGTCAATTGCATCATGCGCTTGTATTTACGTTTCAAAGTTTTTTTTTATTGTTTTCAGCGCTCATACAAAATTTTGATATCTTCTGCATATTAAAATTGTCCAACATTTGTTAATTTGTTTCGTTAATTGCAATTTTTTATTCTTCCCATTAATATATTATAACTGCCTTAGATGCTTTAAGAATTACTTTATGAATAAATAAGATAAAGTAAAACACTAAATATATATTATGATGCAAGTCATTAAATTTATATTTATGCATTTTCTAATTCTTATAATAATACATCAATTATTTAAAAATATCCTGACCATTAAGTTAAATTATATAATCACAATTAAATATAAACTTGGACAATATTTAAAAATAATATTTTTATTATAATTATTATTTTTACTTAAAACTTTTTAAATTTTACGGTTAGGCATATGTCATATCGAAAGCGCTTAATATATACAAAAAAAATGTTTTAATGCAAAAATAATAAAATTAAAAATAAAAATGCAAATAATAAAGAATAATGCGGTAATTATTATTAAAAAAACGGTTTAATTCCCATTATTACATGGTTACAAAAAATTATAAAACAAAAGGATTTATGATTATCACATGTATAATAATTTCCATGTGTGCATTAATAATAAACTTAAATGCATAATGATTGAATTTAATATAAAATCATTTTAAATAAAAAATATTTAGTTATCTATAAAATTTCTTACATTAATACAAAATAATAGAAAACTACATGAATTTTCTTAATATATTAGCAAATAAATACGTATAAATTAATTATATATAATAGAAATCAAAAAAGAATTTCCTGTATTAAATACTAGGTCTGTTACACTAAAATAAATGTATTGTGAATAAAGTCAAGGTATTTTTGGTCACAGTGATGAAATATTTTGAAAGCTATTTCTCGTACAATGCAAGTAAAATGAAATTTTAGTCCAATGAAAATATTTACTAAAACTCAAAAAATGATTTGTATACTATAAATTTGTATGCAACTTTTATGCAATTACCAAATATTTAATTAAATAAAAAATTAATAATATCAAAAAAAAAATTAATAAACTATTTAACTATTTTTTATCATTAATAAAGAAAAAAATATTTTGTTCAAATTTGTTCAAAAGTTAAAAAGTTGCATGTGATTAAAAGAGTAATTTTTGGATAGTTTTATTTATTTGCAGCATAGATTAAGATTTACAATGAAAAAAGCATAGGATGAAAAAAATTCAGTTTTCTAATCTACATTACATTTTATTTTAACGAGATCAAGCTATAACATATTTATGTCAGATGAGAAAATAATCGTTTACTGAATTACCATAATGCTGAGTCTAGAAATTCTAATCAATTTAATGAACTTCAATTTAACTATACAATATCTATGTATGTAAAGAATAATTTTATGAAAATTATTGCCCATTTAACTTTTAATTAAAAAATTATATGTGCAATAATATAATATGGGAATACATAATGATATGAAGAAATATAACTTTGTATATATCAATTTTAACATTCTATTATAAATATAAAATACATTTTAAATTGGTAGGATTGAAAAAAGTTACATAAAAAAATTAAGCGAGAAATCGATAAATTTATATTTTCTTATAATATCTTCTTTTGAAAAGCCTACAAGTTTTAAAATGCGAAAATGAGTAATATCTAGCAATTATTAATAATAATGTGTTTAGAATCGGTAAATAAAAAGAAAACAATTGATTGTTGACTGCGATTATATTACGTAATTTCATTAAAAAAAAAACTATTTGAAAAACTGTCATTAAAAAGTGTTGATCATTACCTATTTTTGAATACAATAAGACCTTTCAGAGAAAAGAAAACCCGTAATAGCTACTAATTACAAGCGAGACTTTAGGAACAGATGCTGAAATTGAAAACATGAAATCCGATTTTTTTTTTAATAATTTGTAACGGATAATATAGTTCATTGGGTCATTTGGGTATATTCTATTTATCATTATGTACATTTTTTTGCTTATAAAAAAAATTTCCTCTTTACTTTAATCCAATTATCGTCTGCATATTTTGTGCATTATTGTAATACAAACTAATGAAGTTTTTTTCATTTCCGATTCCCGCTTCGTCTTTGTCATTCGGAAATAAAGGATTTTCACTCGGCATTATCCGACAAAGTGTTACCCGCTTGGGCCTTGGGAGCTAGGAAATTATTAAATAAGCGTTTGACATTTATGAATATTTGCATACTAAATCTCATATTGAAATTCTCGATATAAATACAAATGCATGCACGTATAAAAAACACCCACACCCACGCCGGTACCCACGCGCGCGCGCGCGCGCACACACACCCACACCCACGTAAAACGTAGAATAAAATTATACGCAACATCTATTGAAGCGAAGAAGGGAAATATTCTTAAAATAATTGGGGGTGGGATCGGGGTAATGTCACTAGAGGGCAGCGCCTACCGACTGAACTTTTCCCCGTCGCATTAAGGAGATAGCAACGTATATATTTAGAGACACTCTTGAGGTATTAAAATTGAGCTTAGAATATAATCAGAATGCAGATGGAGGATGAAGTTGACGAACTGTCTAAACGCATTGCGGACACGGATGCCTTTTAATCAGAAAGCCTTAAACAAAAAATTTAATTCGCTATAGCGCGATACTTAGGCAGACGGAACATATTCTTCCCCTCGATAGCCCATATTTCTGCGGTGACAGGGTGAAATGAAAGGTCGAAATTTTCGAATTCTTATATTACGAGATACAAAGTTGACGCTACCCGAGTAGTGAACTAAATTTGAGATGTCTATTTCGTTCAAGAATTGCATCTTCTATGCATAAATCTTAAGAAATTTCAAATCTTCTGAAACAATATCCGTAAGCAGGCACTTGCCTGGTGAAAGCAATTGATAATCATTTATCGATGAGCTTTTTTTTAAATTTACATCACGACATTATTATTTATTTTTTAAAGCTATGATATGATTAGTTATGTTTTTTATGAGCAGTCATTTTAAACGTCTGATCAAATAACAATAATTCATTAAATATGCTACTTACGACTTATTTAAATAATTATAACAATATTTATATACATATATACGTATGTATGTACAAATATATACACACACACAAACACACATTAATTAATTGCATAATTTTTAGTGGGATAAAGAAGCCAAGGAAGCAGAAAAGTTGACGAATGAACGTCAGATTAAGAACCACACATCTGAGGATATTGATAATTTATCTTTAGCTATTTTAAATAAGAATAAATCTAGAGCAAGTCAAGCAGACTTTTTTTTCGACTCTCTTGTTGATAAATACGTAAAATTATCAGATAAACCAGTAAAGAAAAAGTCAAAGTCGAAAACGACGAAAAAGTAGAGTGAATACAGAATTAAATTAATTAAAACTGAAAATTAACGTTTAAAAATATATTTATAATGATTGATCTTTTTTTTATAACAATAATATGTTCGTATACAAAATATTGTAATGTTTTGTTCTTGAATCTGCCTAAAAAAAAGGATATGAGTAATTTTTTTTTTTTTTTTTTTTTTTTTTTAATTTTTAAACGTTTTTTTAGTAAATCTAATATAAATAATAAACTATATCAGTAATAATCTAATTTATGATTTCAATATCATTGTTTTTATTTCCCATCAACAGTTTTACGCCCTAGACACAAGTGCGACAAAAAATGTGCGGTTATTACAGGTAAGGCATTATGCAGCAGCACTGAAAGGGTAATATTTAGTATTAAAATTTCGATAATCCTAATAGTAATGTTAACTTAATTGTAAGATTTGTAAACAAAACAGCTCAAAATCTAAAAACAATTTAGAAATTATAAAGTATTTTAACGAGAGTTATTTTTTATTTTATATTATATCATTAATAATAATTATCGATCACTATTGCATTTAAATCATCTAGAACGCCAAAATGTCATTTAAAATTAATTTAAATTTAAACGTTTTATATTTAATATATAAGTACATTATTAGTTATCGTTTAAGGTGCGTTGGACCTAACCATTTTGATCGAGTGTTTTAACCATTTCAATAACTATTTGAATAAAATCTTGCTACCCCTGCACAAGTAATCCAACGATCCTGATCAGAAACGATGTATCACGAAGAATATAAGGTACTTCCATTGAAATAACAAGTTTATTGAGTAACGTTACTAATTTTGAAACTCCGGCAAACTGTAGAGCACTAGACAAACTGTTATGAGCCAGAACCTTTCTACCATTAATCGGAGAATCAGATATTAGCAAACGCTTTTAACGCAAGGTAGTAAGTCTCTTGTGTTCGGTGCTCCGAATCGTTTGGCGTGATGCGTCTTCATCGTAGTCATCTATTCAAGCATCCAATTGCGTATATTATGTTTTCCGTTTGGAACACATCGTCAAAAGCTTCTTGATACATTGCAATATATCGTATAAAATTACAAGCAATGCAAAATTACGTCTACCTTTGCAACGTAAAAATATACTTTACACTGCGCTACTTTATTTTTACGAGACTATTTTGTTTTTCACTGTTTTATGATAAATTATTATATATCTGTGCTAATTCCCTGGCAATTTACTTTGCAATTTGTAACGTATACTCGAGTAGCGCACCAAAAAAACTATACACAGTATACTCTGATGCATGCATTGTCATAATCAACTGTGCCGATTAGTATTAATTGCAAGAGAGTCAGGATAATGATAAAAAACGTAGATTTTATACTCGTGGTTAGAATTAATTTAAAATTCCTTCGGCATCATCTAACTGCGTCCAACAGTGTATAATAATAGTAATTTGGAAAAAGTCCTTAACGGGTAAATTGAAGTAAGTGCATCGCTCTATTGCGAGCAATAAATGATCCATCTTCATAGATTAATTTAAACAAATATTTCAAATATATTTACGCCCCAGTTAAATCCTGCGTAAACTTATTGCGAGCTAAGAAATGCATTCTAACGCGATAATAAAAGCGCGAAACATTCGGTAATATCGTCGTCGTACAGCGACTCGATAAGCCTAGTAGTTCCTTTTCCTTTGCCGAATAAATTAAAAAAAAAAAAAAAAAAACATATTTTATTATGATATATTCAATTTTAGAGTAGCGACTTTATTATTTACGAGTAAAATTAAACATAGAAAAGCATTAGACTGTTTTACTAGACGCGTTACGCGTATGTAAAAATCTGGACGTCGATCAAGGCAGGTAATCTCATATACCTAAGGCAACAAGAATCTGAAATTATAATAATTTTCATTGAAATAGAAACGCAAGTGATAAACAACTTTAAAAAACTATTATAAGTTATACAGCTATTTTTAGCTTATTTAAAAACTTCGGTCCTTCTCGTAAAAATAAGTTCAAAACTAAATCCGTCTCTATCGATAATTTTTTCTCGACCCTTGGTATTTTGTTGGTAACTTGCTGCTTTACTGTAACTTGGGTTATAGGCGAATACCATTTTTCTACTCTGTCGATACAAATCGCAATACCGAATTTTGCATCTGTCAATATTTGCACTATAAACGTTACATTGCCGATCTATTAAACCAGCCAAATAATTAATTGAATAATTGCCATGGCTTTTGTCATAGAATTCAGTTTTGTTAATAATTTACTTTTACGTAATTTATAACGACACAAGCAGCGTAATTCAGGGAAAATACGACAGATGTCTACACGTGGCCATTGTGAATAATATAACTGCAGAATATAGATTATATAGATTATTTGGAAAATCGTCGATTAAAATTATGACTACTTTATGTTGTTGAACGCCTTTGCAAAATCGCACAGGTCAACGTATTTTTTTTCGATGTCCATTTTAAACAAATGAATAAATAATTTCAATTTACTCGAGTATATAAAGCAAATTTTAAGGTGTTGTTAGTTAAAAATTTTGTTTAAAATATCATTGATATTTTAATCGATGATCAAAATATTGGTAGTATTATTTATTACATTACAAAAATGTTTGACGACTGTTCAATAATATCATACTGAGAAAATGGAACCGCTTGTATTGGGTGATGAACTTAATGTAAGGTTTATTTTATCATGTGCAATTGTTACATTACATATTATAAATATATTTTAATAATGAAATTAAAATTTTTTTTTCAATTCTTTACCAAGTAGTTTTATATAAATATAGGTGGAAAGCAAAAAATGCGTTAACAGTTTTGGACCGTGTAAAACATTAAATTAATAAAATAAGCGTTTCCAGTCTTCGTAGCAAATTAAAAGCTGTAAAAACCATAATCTTAGTCGAGGAAATTATATAACACCGTAATTTATTGAAACATATGTTTGCATGTGTTAACAACAGATATTACAGGCACTGACAAAACGTATAAATTAATTAATCAAAAAATCACATTCGTGTACATTTGAACGAGGAGTGAATAACAAAGAAAAGGATCTAAAAATGAATTATCATTGCTCACTGGCACCAGCCGAAAATATATATATATCAAATTTTATAGTCAATTGGATATTGTAAAAAGGCATATGATTTCTTAATTACAATAATTATAGGATAATTCAAGAAATCACCATATTTATTACGAGTATAAAAGATATGAGTTCTGAAACATATACTTTGAAATTTTTAACCCTACGCCAATGTCATTCTCATGTTTTGTAATTAAAACTTGACACTGTCCATACATTTTAACGCGTGTCGAAATTGCAAGCATAATGCTAGCTAAGTAAACATAATATCCAGGCACATGTTCGCATTTGTTGATAACATGCTCTTAAACTAATTTAGTACTATTGGTTGTCAGGTTAATTTATATTTGGTAATTCATTAAATCTTGGCTGTGAAAGCTCGTATAATTACTGCAACGCTTCAAATCATACTTATCTTTTTAATATAAATAATGTGATTTGTAATCGTGCATATTCGCGTTTCAGATTGCGATAAATTAAATTTATTACGACGATTTTATTGAATTTCAATATTTTTTCTAAATTATTTCAGTTTTGTAATGATTGGCAGGCCAAAATTTTATAACACAATGAACCTAAATTCCACATCTAAATGAGTTAACTTTATAAATTTGCGCATAAGGATACGTATAATTATAAGTCAAGACTGAATATATAATATTTTATAAACGAACGTATACACTGTGAA